>PITA01015346.1:0-50488 GCA_004023965.1 Spilogale gracilis
TAAAGATTTTATTTATTTGACAGAGAGAAACACAGCCAGAGAGGGAACACAGCAGGGGGAGTGAAGGAGGGAGAAGCAGGCTTCCTGCCGAGCAGGGAGCCTGATGTGGGGCTCGATCCCGGGTCTCCAGGATCATGACCTGAGCCGAAGGCAGTCGCTTAACCAACTGAGCCACCCAGGCGTCCCAAGAATACCCAACTCTTAACCTCAGGGTTGTGACCTTGAGCCCCAGGCTGAGAGGGGAGTGTGGGTAGAGATCACTTAAATTAAAAAAAAAAAAAAAGGAAGAAAAAGAAAAAGCTGAGGCTGCCACATTTTTACTTTGGCAGCCCAGGTTCCTCTGCAGATCCTAGAAATCCCTCTGGCTACTTCCTGCTGAGCACCCTGCAGAATTGGGGAACTGGGTGCTGACAGGCTCTGGAGGAGCGGGCTTGGGGCAGAGCGTCCAGGAAGGGGCTCCCAGAACCGCACACAGAGCGGGCCTGCGGGGTTCCCTGGTGCCGGCTCCCGGTCCGGTGGCCTCCTGCGCGGTCTGCGAGGGATGCAGCCGCCGCCTTGGCTGTCGCTCCGACCTCTTCTGCTCAGCTGTGCTCCGCACTACTGCACGCGTGGGCTGTCTGCCGCCTGAGGCCACCTGGGCCTGTGCCGCAGACCCGAGCCCTTGCCTCCCGCCGAGGAAGGAGGGGGCTCCGCGCGGAGACTGGGGAACCTGGCGGCCGCCGGGCCGCCTGAAGGGGGTCAGAATGGAATGGAGCACGCCAGTCAACCCAGGAGAACGTTGAAATATGTTTGTTTTGTTTTTTTTTTAAGATTTTATTTATTAGACACGGCCTGGGGTGAGGGCAAGACAAGCAGGGGGAGGCAGAGGCCCCGGGAGAAGCAGACTCCTCGCTGAGCAGGGAGCCCTACGTGGGACTTGATCCCAGGATACCCGGATCCCAGGATCATGATCCGAGCAGAAAGCAGAAGCTTAACCAACTGAGCCACCCAGGTGCCCCAAAATATAATGGTCTTTTACCATCTACTTTTACCATAATTTTAAAAGGAAAAGAATATTTTAACCGCCTTAAAAGCCCAAAAGATGTCTGACTTTAAAGTACAGGTAGCAGCTATAAGCATGCGTATAAATATATCACTGTGTGTGTGTGTCACCCTTTCCCCTGCACTAGGACTAGGGGCACTGATCCCCAGGCAGTCAAAAATCCAAATTTAACTTTTGATTCCCCCACAAACGTCACTACTAATGGCCTACTGTTGACCAGAGGCCTTACTGATAAGTCAATTTATATTTATTTTGTAGGTTATATTAATTATATCTTATATCCTTCTAATAAAGCAGCTAAAGAAAATGCATTAAAGAAAATGTTTCTAGTACTCTCCTATATTTAGGGGGAAAAATCCGGGTCTGCGTGGACCCATGTGGTTCAAATCTGTGTTCAGGGCTCTGCGGTGTAACCGCATGTGTGTATCTCGTGTGTGTATGTGTGTATTTCTCTTGTTGCGCTGACTTTTCACTGGATCACCAAAAATCTTACCACAAACCAGTGAACTAGCCTCTACTGGTGGCCAGAGGAACAAAAGGAGGTGAAATTAAGTGGGTGGCTTTTGGTCCTTCTTGGTCAGCCCGTGATTACTCGGACAGAACCCAGGGTTCTCGGTTCTAGGGTGTCGTCTTGGATCATGCCCTAGTTTTTATGTTGTACTCACTTATTCCTTCTGCCCCTCCCCTGCTGTAGGCCAGGCTTGTCCCAGGCTGCTGCCTCTTGGCCCTAATCTGTTTTCCTCTTCCCCAGCTGTTACTTGAGCACCAGGATGCGTATCAGGCCGGAGCTGTGTTTCCTGATGCCTTCTACCCGAGCATCTGCGAGAGAGGTAACGTCAAGTCTTGCAGACCAAGTGATGTCACTTCCACTGGGTTCGTAGGAGCAGCAGGGACAGAAGAAATCTAACCCATTATGTTTTCTGTTGTTCTTGGTTTACGTAATTGCATTTTTCATTTAACGAAACCATACTTAAGTGTAGAAATTCTGAAAATTTTCATAATCCTGTGTGCCCTTCCTTTACTGCTTTGTGGCAGAAGAGAAGAGCTTCTGAAAGAGGTGGAGGGTCTGGGCTCTGGCTCCTGCCCTGCTGTGTGTGAGCATGTGGCCTTCAGGAAGTCTTGCCGCGCTCAGTGTGTTTCCACGCCTGCGACGTAATAATAATAATGCCTGCCTCTTTACTGGACTTTTGTTGGCGTTAATGCATGTTATTTTCTCAAGTGCTGTGCAGATCTAAGGCAGTGTTATCAGTGACCTGGGCTGACGGGGTGTCGCAGGCCCCCAGTGGGCGTGGAAGGTGCGCTCCGACAGAGAACCGACAGGTGTTCTGTAAGGGGACCGTGTACAGAGCTATGGGCCAGATGTGAGAAACCCTCAGCAACAGTGCAGGGAGGGAGCAGTCACCCGAAGACCCCTGAGGGGGGCCAGTCAGGGACTGAAGCCAGCCCGTAGCACCCCAAAGTCAGGGATCTGGGAGAGTGAATACCCCTACCTCTCTTCCTTTTCTCTGATCCTGTCTCCCTTCTCCTCATTGACCAGACCCAACCCAACCAAAGCTGGAGGGCAAGAGGGCACTTGAGCAGGTTACTTCAGGGGCACTGTGCGGGCAGAGAAGGTTGGATACCAGGTCTGGAGGGACAGATGGAAGATATCCAGTACATCGGTCATCACGGAAACCATGTTTGGATTCTCAGGGTCATGGCCATTATCCCACTGTTGTTTTGTTTTAAGATTTTATTTATTTATTTGACAGAAACACAACTAGAGAGGGAACACAAGCAGGAAGAGTGAGAGAGGGAGAAGCAGGCTTCCCACCAATCAGGGAGCCCAATGCGGGGCTCAACCCCAGGACCTTGGGGATCACGACCTGAGCCGAAGGCAGACGCCCAACGACTGAGCCACCTAGGCATCCCCCACTGCTTTGTTATTTAAGATTTTATTTATTTGTGAGTGAGAGTACAAGCAAGAGGAGAGGCAGAGGGAGAAGCAGGCTTCCCACTGAGCAGGGAGCCCAATACGGGGCTTGATCCCAGGATGCTGGGAACCTGACCTGAGCTGAAGGCGGTCGCTTAACTGACTGGGCCCCCCAGGTGTCCCACCGTTGTTTTAATACAGCGATGCCTTTAGGGTCAGTTAACTGTTTAGGACTGCTCACTCCTGTGGTTGCGATAGCAAATAACTAAACTTTTGTATTTCTCATCTTTGTCAGGTTGGGTTGGTTTTTTTCTTTTTTTCTTTCCTTCTTAGTCTGTCAACTAACTATCCTTTCTTAATCCTATTATTTTGCCTGCTTATTACAATTTTCTCTTTCTAAATTTCTTTCTAAACTTTCTAATGTAGTACTTCCCAAACCATATTCAGGTGGCTGTGATATTTCTTGATAATTTAACAGTTCTTTGATATCTTACATAAGAAGTTAAAAAAGGGCTTTTTCCTTGACAATTAAATTTGAGAAGACTTGCTTAACATAAGCCACACACACAGTGCTGAAGGCTCAGGAGTGTGGAAAAGGAGCCCTCAGTGGGCCGTGTTTCCCGTTTTTCCTCCACCTGCAGGTGCCCTCCTCCCTGATGGAAAGCTCAGGACCCGTGTAGACTGCCGTACCGGCGACGTCGATTCGCATTCGGAAGTACACACGGCCTATGAGGAATTTGCAGACTCCTTCTAGATTTTCATGAATTTTTCCAAATTTTCCCTCGATCCCACATGTACCTACTTGCACGGCACCTGTCTTTTTTGATTTTGGGGCTCCCTCATCGCATCTTGCAAAAGCAGATGTTCTCAGTTGCCAAAGAAGCAGCTGTTTTTATATTCTGTTGCATCAGTTGACCTAATGCTGAGTCAAATGTGTCACTGTAATAAGGACAACTAACCCTACACAGAGCGAGAAGCAGCCCTGCCGACCCTCAGTAAGCAGCAGCTCAGCTGTGGGGATGGGGGCGTGGGGACGGGGCCTCCTGGCCACCACCACCCTGCAGGCTGCTTTGGCTTCCGCTGAATAGGATTACAGAGAGGGCCAAAAACTTCGCTTAATCTGGCAATTTGGTTAAGTGGAGGTTTGTCCAAAGAGCTGCTGTTATCCTTAATTTGGGATTTTTACTGAACTTTGTAAAAGAGGTTTTGTAAGTTTTACCTCTAGGAAAACTGAGAGCAAGTCAAATGTCTTAACTGCAATGTCTTTGAAAATCATTTCCAGGGGCGCCCTGGGTGGCTCAGTTGGTTAAGCGACTGCCTTCGGCTCAGGTCATGATCCCGGAGACCCCGGATCGAGTCCCACATCGGGATCCCTGCTCAGCGGGAAGCCTGCTTCTCCCTCTCTCACTCCCCCTGCTTGTGTTCCCTCTCTGGCTCTGTTTCTCTCTGTCAAATAAATAAAATCTTTAAAAAAAAAAAATCGTTTCCAGAAAAGCCAGTGGTTGAAGACTGGTTAGAAATGTTTTTACTTTAGTGACAGCAAAACTATTTGAAAAGAAGGATCTAAGCTCTGGAGTTTTGGTTTCCGTTGCCTCTCATGACCTCTGACACCTCCCTCCCACCTGCACTGCCCCATCACTGACTCCAGCGCCCCCATCCACTACCCCTCTCACCCCTCTCCTCCCCCCCCCCGCAGCACAGAAATGGAAAACCCTTCCAGCCTTCGCAGCGGTCCTGGTGATTGCAGGTGCTGTGAGCCGGTCCCGCTTTCTCTCTCTCCCAGCTGACCCTTCTGTTCTCCAGGCTTCCTCAGAACAGCAAGAGAACGCAGGGAGGGAAGGAGGAGAAGCTTGTGGGAGGCAGCAGTGGTGGCAGCTTTCATTGGGAACTTCCAGCTTTTCCAGAAAGACTCCCGAGACTTGCTCTTGTCTCCCCAGGGCAGTTCCATGACGTTTCTGAGAGCACTCACTGGACCCCCTTTCTGAATGCCAGCGTCCATTATATCCGAGAGAACTACCCCCTTCCCTGGGAGAAGGTAGGCACAGCCCTCTAGCGCCAAGAAGAAATGCAGCTCCAGACCCCTCCACCCCCCGTCTGCATTTATCCCGTTGCACCCTGTTCCCCAGGCTCCAGGAGAGCTGGTCACTGTGCTTTCAGTGTGGGGCACAGGATGTGGTTGGTTAATACCTGAATAAACTACTTGGAAAAATACCGTAGGTCTACCTGGCTGTGTTGCTCCAAGAGTAATTCACCTGAAAGCACTTCCGAGGCACTGCGGAACTTTTCAGAAAGTCCTTGCTGGTTTTCATCACTAGAAACTACAATGTACCAGCCTCTGATTTTATTGCTGATAAGTCTCAGGGACGGAAAGCCTATTTAGTAAACACTGTTACAGGATTTTTATAAAATAACCCCAGCACCCATCCCTCTAATTTGCTTATTTGGCAGGACACAGAGAAATTGGTTGCTTTCTTGTTTGGCGTGACCTCTCACATGGTGGCTGACGTTAGCTGGCACAGCCTGGGTATCGAGCAGGGGTTCCTCAGGACCATGGGAGCCGTGAGTACATGTCTGTGGTTGAGGCTCTTCGGGAGGGACCCTGTCCTGCCCAAGAGTAAACGCTGGCCCTTGTAGCGGGAAGGAAAACTTGAGATGATTCAGGGGTCATGTGGATGCAAGCGAGACTTCTTGCCCAAAGAATTTTTCCATTTGCATCTCTTCCCCCTTTTCCTCTTACTCTCCCTGCTCCCTGTAAATTCAGCACACAGGCAGAATGCCTAACGTGTTCCCAGATCAGCGGTGATCGTGATGCTCTATGTCGTCACAAACAGTATTTGGGAAGTTTCCACGTACCGTGCAAGTTGTGTGTCTTAATAAGGCTACGAAGAGCTGCCACTTGGTTCTCTTTGGAAGGAAAGTCTCCACGTGTCTGTTCTTTTTAAATTTTCCTTTTTTTTTTTTTTTTAAAGATTTTATTTATTTGACAGAGAGAAACACAGCCAGAGAGGGAACACAAGCCGGGGGAGTGAGAGAGGGAGAAGCAGGCTTCCTGCCGAGCAGGGAGCCCGATGTGGGACTCGATCCTGGGTCTCCAGGATGATGACCTGAGCCGAAGGCATCGCTCAACCAACTGAGCCACCCAGGCGCCCCTAAATTTTCCTTTTTTAACAGTCAGGAAACTTGTCTTACTTGCATGCAGTACGCACAGTGTCACGTGAGCTTCAGTGTGGCCTGACAGCTGTGTGCCCGTGCTCGCCCCCGTCCGCGCCCAGCCGCCGGCACTGCCGTTCCCGGGCCTGCCTGTGCTGTGCCTTTATTCCCGGGACTTACTCCATAACCTCCCACTCCCCGGCACCCACTTCGCCCATCTCCCCACACTCAGTTTTGTGTTTTTTGGGGTTTTTTTTCCATTTTCTGTATGACAATGCCAGAGCCCTGAACTGAAAACGGCGCTCTTGTTTCTGGACGTCCCCCCCCCGCTCCCCGGTCCCCAGTTGCTGTTAGCCCCATTCTGTGCAGAGTTTACCCTTGGACTCGGTAGAGACTGTGTGTGCATCCCCTAAAGGGCAAATGTCTGCAAGACCTTGGTCACCAGACATTAATATACGGCTTAGCAGCCACTGTATGTCTTTAACAACATAATAAAGTTAAATGGCTTTTTTTGAAAATCGAGTCCATCTATTACAGACCATTAGCATTCACTGGGTTAGGCGTTCACCACCTCGCTCCTGGCGTGGCTGTGGGGTAGGGGTGTGGGCTATGATTTGTGATACATATACACACATCAGATGATTTTCTTTCTCAGGTTGATTTTCATGACTCCTACTCCGAGGCTCATTCGGCCGGTGATTTCGGTACTGTTTCTCTGCGTTTGCCCAAGTTTCTTTGGCGGTGGTTCTGTCTCCCTTGTTGTGGAGTCCCTACTATACCTTAAATCTGTCTTCTTTCCCCTATATTGAATAACCTTTCTCCTTGATTGAGACCATCTCATCCTGACTGGCTATGTGGTATGAAAAATGCCCTTTTCGTTTTCTGTGAGATGGGTGTTCAGGGACTCTGTGAAATGCCCATAACCGGGCAGGCGTCTAGACGACGAGAGCGCCGATGCTTCTGGGTGTGTGCTCGCAAAGATGTGAGGAGGTCACAGCAGGCTCCCTGCCCTGTCTCTTTCTCATTCCTAGGTGTGTGTGTCAACGTCAGTGTCTGCTAAAAAAACCAAACATTTTAAGTAAAAATACATATTTTTTTTAATCACAGCTTGCCAGTTCATATACTGACTAGCTTTCTATTTCATACTTCATTTACAGTCTGGCATATCTCATTGGGCATAGAGATGTATTTCCCAAAAGTTGTATATTGTGTATTTCTTAAAAAAAAATCACATTTCATCATTGACTTGCGTCATAATTTAGAAAAGCTTTACATTAATGTCAGCTTAAGATTCATTACTTAAGGTTGCCTGATACTTTAGCTTTACCTTGGTCCCCTCCATCTTTTTCTTGCCATGAATCACCTTGAGATAGCGAAAAGTAGAGGTGAGTGGGATTTTAAAAGAGCTGTTACGGTTCATCTTTCCTGAAAGTGAAAAACTTTTGGTTATATGGATGTTTCTTAATTCATATGTCTTACTGACTAAGATATAGATGATCACTTTTTCTGAAAGATCTGCTTGCCCCTGAAACAGTGAGCAGAAGCCTGGGGACAAGGTAGCAAGCTAATAATCACCTGGGCGGTGCAAATCTATGTGGAAAGAAGCCTGCTGTGTGTCGTCACTAACTGACCAAATGTGAATCTCTCTCATACCTTAGGAGGAGACGTGCTGAGCCAGTTTGAGTTCAATTTTAATTACCTCGCACGGCAGTGGTAAGAACAATTACGCTTCATATGTGTTCTCCAAATGGCATTTAGAAGCTTGACCCTTTAGATTCCCTTAGAAAACGTAGCCTACGATGCAATTAGGAGTCTTCTGCATTTGTAAATTTTGAAAAGTAAAACAGCAGATGAGAAGAGTTGAAGGAGATGCTTTGAGCTTGTGACTGGCACCACAGAAAATGCATATTTCTGAAAAATAAGATCACGTACAGCTGTGTAGCCAGCACGTGGCTCACAAGCCTTCCGGGTGTCTTATAAGCTCCTCCCCTTCTCTCCCGCCACCCTGATCACTCCCGTGGGGTTCCTGTTAATTGTTTTGTTGCTTTTCTTTAGAGTTGAATATGTATGGATGTGTCCATATACAAAAGAGTAAGTAGTTTTAATCTTTAGATAAATAGGCGAGGCTCTGAAATGGTCTTCCCCACTGATGCTCTCCTTGGGCATACTTTTCCTGGGTTCTCCAGGACCTGGTATTATCCAACTTAAAAACAGCCTTTTCAGTGTGTAATGGTATCTCATTGAAGTTTTCATTTGCATTTCCCATTGATTAATGAGGTTGAACATTCTTTCAATTCTTTGTATTTTATGGATCATCTGTATTTGATATTAAGTGAATATCTTGTTTAGTTTTTAGCCTATTTTTCTTGGTCTTTTTATGTATTTGTGAGTGTTCCTTGTACATTAGGGCTTCTAATCTTTGGTTGGTTTATCGTTTATTTGTTACAAATATCTTTTTACAGTTTGTGACATGTCTTTTTACTTACGATGTATCTCTTTTTTTTTTTTTTTAAGATTTTATTTATTTGACAGAGAGAAACACAGCCAGAGAGGGAACACAAGCAGGGGGAGTGAGAGAGGGAGAAGCAGGCTTCCCGCCAAGCAGGGAGCCCGATGTGGGGCTCGATCCTGGGACTCCGGGATCATGACCTGAGCCGAAGGCAGTCGCTTAACCAACTGAGCCACCCAGGCGTCCCACTTACGATGTATCTTAATAAACAGAACTGGATTTTAGTGTAGTTGAATATATCTGTTTTTTCCTTTGTAATTTGTACTTTTGATGTCTGATCAAAGAAATGCTTCCCTACCTTGAGGGCGCAAAATGTCTTTCATTTACCTGGAGTTAATTTTTTACATGTTCTGAGACAGGATCTTATTTTATTTCTTTCTGTAGATATCACTAGATAGTCTCCAAATCAGGACACTTATCCAGAGTCTCCCCTTTGCTCACGGGCCCGTAAGGCCCTCTCTGTCATAAAATTTCATGTATTTTGGGTCCATTTGTGGGCTTTCTATTCTGTTGTATGGATCTGCTTGTGCATGAGCAATACTGATTATTGGAAATTACAGTGGCTTTATAACACGTCTTGCCATCTAGTAGAACTGGTTTCTCAGCCTGTCCTTTTTCTTCAGACATAACTTGCCAGTTCTTTTGCCTTGGCTCTTTCAGACAGAGCGAGAAGAGGAAGTTGCCATGTTCCAAGAAAGATCGTATTGGGATTTTGATTAGAATTGTGTTGAATCTAGAGATCCATTGGAAGAGCATTAACACCTTTGAAATACTGAGTCTTCTCATCCATAAATATGCTGTATATTTTATTTAAGCCTTCTTTAGTGACTTCAGCTAAACTTTTAGAAGTTTATCACATCAGGGTCTAACGTGTTTTATTCAGTTTTGTTGCAGAGACTTTTTCTTTGCTACCATAAATGGTAACTTTTGGTACCAGTTTTATTTTCTACTTGATTGTTGCTGTGTGGAATGCGAGTGACTTCTTTTGATTTTTGTATCTAGCAACATTTCTAAGCTCCCTTATTCATTCCAATGTTATCTGGAGACTTTTTTTGAATTTACTATAGACTCACAATGCATCATCTACAAATTGCAACCATTTTGCTTTTCCTTTTTCAGTCATTATAACTTTCTTTTTTCTGCTGTATCACACTGGCTAATGTTTTCAGTGCAATAGAAGTGGCGATACTGAGCGAACTTGCCTTGTTTGTGATCTTAAAGAGAATGCTTTCAATTTTTCATCAAATAGAATGTTTGCCCTGGGTTTTTGTGAATATCCTTTTTTTTTTTTTTTTTTTAAGATTTTATTTATTTGACAGAGAGAAACACAGCCAGAGAGGGAACACAAGCAGGGGGAGTGAGAGAGGGAGAAGCAGGCTTCCCGCTGAGCAGGGAGCCCAATGTGGGACTCGATCCTGACCTGAGCCGAAGGCAGTCGCTTAACCAACTGAGCCACCCAGGGGCCCCTTTTGTGAATATCCTTAATCAACTTAAGGTAGATTCCCTCTGTTTCAGTTTGCTAGTATTTTTTGTCAGAAATTAACTTCATATGCATTGAACTGTTACTCTGCATCTATGGAAATAGTTCTCTTTTTTAAAATATGTTGATATAGTGATTGTACTAATCTATTTGCTAATATTTAATCAAGTTTAGTTCCTGGGACAAAACCAACTTTTTGCAATAGTATATTTCCTTTTTAGTATTTGTTGCATCTATTGCTGCCTGGGATTTTGTATTTTTATTTATGGGTGAGTTTGTACTATAATTTTCCTTCTCTCCTTGTTTGGTTTTGGTGGCAAGGTTATGCTAGCTTCATGATATCAGGTAGAAGTGTTCTTTCCTTTTCTGTCCTTTAGAAGTCTGTGTAAGATCAAAACTTTGATTGCTTGAATGTTTGGTAGAATTCATAAAGATTTCTAAGCCTGGTGTTCTCTCTGTAGGGACTTCTTAAAAACTTCAGTCATGGTTATAGGACTACATAGTTTTTCAATTTCTTTGTAAGTGTTTTATTTTTCTAGGGTTTTTCCATTTCTTCTAAATGTTTAAACATTGTGGCTTGAGGGTGTTCTTAATATTTTACTGTTTATTTCTCTTATTTGTACTTGTGTTCCCTTGTTATCCATAGCGTTCGTTATTCTGACTTTTCTTGCATTTTTCAACAATTAATCTCACCTAATATTTTCCAATTTCATTATTTTAAAGAATGAATGTTTGGGTTTATCGATCCTCTCTATTTTATGTTCATTTTCTCTTTCATTACTTTTTACTCATATATTTATTTTCTTGAGGTTCTTAGGAAATTTGTGGAGTCTTAAGTTTTTAAATTTAATTCCAGTGTAGGTGACATGCAGTGCTACATTAGTTCCAGGTGTACAATACAGTGATTCAACAACTCTGTACGTTACTCGGGGCTCATCATAACTGTGTTCTTAATCCCCTCCACCTATTTCAGCTCTTCACTCACCCATCTCCCCTGGGTTTGCCCTCTATAGCAAAGAGCCTTTTTCTTGGTTTGCCCCACTCTCTCTGTTTTCTCCCCTTTGCTCGTATGTTTTGTTTCTTAAGTTCCACATATGAATGAGATCATACGGCCTTTGTCTTTCTCTGTTTCACTTGGCATTATACTCTCTAACTGCATCCATGTCGTTACAAATGGCAAGATTTCATTTTTTATGGCCAAGTAACATTCCACCGTATATATACACCGCTTCTTTATCCATTCTTCAGTCGATGGACACTGGGCTGATTCCATAACTTGGCTATTGTAAATAATGCTGCTGTAAACATGGGGTGTATTTCTCCCTTTGAATTAGTGTTTTTGTATTTTGGGGGTAAATACCCAGTAGTGCAGTTGCTGGGTCATAAGGCATTTCTATTTTTAACCTTTTGAGACACCTCTATCCTGTTTTCCACAGTGGCTGCACCAGCTCGCATTTCCACCAACAGTGCAAGAGGTTTTCCTTTTCTCCACATCCTCCCCAGTACTTGTTGTTTTGTTGTTTGTTTTTTCATTCTCAGAGGTGTGAGATGATAGCTTATTGTAGTTTCGGTTTGCATTTCCCTGATGGTGAATGATGCTGAATATCTCTTCATGTGTCTGTTGGCCGTCTGTATGTCTTCTTGGAGAAATGTCCATCTCCTGTCCATTTTTAATTGGATTATTTGGGGGGTTTTTGTATTGGCTTATATCAATTCTTTATATATTTTGGTTACTGACCCTCTATCATATACATCATTTGCAAGTGTCTTCTCCCGTTCCATAGGATATATTTTAGCTTTTTTGATTCCTTCACTCTGCAGAGCTTTTTATTTTGATGAAGTTCTGATAGTTTGTTTTTTGGCTTTTATGTCGCTTGCCTCAGAAATACATCTAGAAGAATACTGCTATGGCCGATGTCAGAGAAATTACTGCCTGTGCTCCCTTGTAGGATTTTTATGCTTTCAGATCTTACATTTAGGTCTTTTTTTTTTTTTAAAGATTTATTTATTTATTCGACAGAGAGAAACACAGCCAGAGAAGGAACACAGGCAAGGGAAGTGAGAGGGGGAGAAGCAGGCTTCCCGCTGGGCAGGGAGCCCGATGTGGGGCTCGATCCTGGGTCTCCGGGATCATGACCTGAGCTGAAGGCAGACGCCCAACCAACTGAGCCACCCAGGCGCCCCTCTTACATTTAGGTCTTAATCCATTTTGAATTTATTTTTGTGTAGGGTGTAAGAAAGTGGTCCGGTTTCATTCTTTTGTGTGGAGCTGTCCAGTTTTCCCAACACCATTTGTTGAGAGCCTTTTTCCCATTGGATATCCTTTCCTGCTTTGTAGAAGATTAATGGAACATATAATTGTGGGTTCATTTCTGGATTTTCTGTTCTATTCCATTGATGTGTCTATTTTTGTGCCAGTATCATACTATCTTGTTTACTGCTGCTTTGAAATATAACCTGAAATACGGAATTGTGATGCCTCCAGCTTCGCTTTTCTTTTTCAATATTGCTTTGGCTATTTGGGGTCTTTTGTGGTTCCATACAAATTCTAAGATTGTTTGTTCTGGCTCTGTGAAAGATGCTTTTAAAATTTTTATAGGGATTGCCTTTTATTTATTTATTTTTTTTTTCAAAAGTAGGCTCCATGCCCAGTAGTGGAACCCAACAAGGGGTTTGAAGTCATTACCCTGAGATAAGACCTGAGCTGAGATCAAGAGTCGGTCACTTAAGCAGCTGAGCCACCCAGGTGTCCTGGTTAGGGTTGCATTAAATGTGTGGATTGCCTTGAGTACTATCTACATGTCCACAGTATTCTTCCAATCCATGAATCTGGAATGTCTTTTCATTTCTTTGTATCATCTTCAGTTTTTTTCATCAGTGTTTTATAGTTTTCAGAGTACAGGCTTTCCACCTCTTTGGTTAAGTTTATTTCTAGATATTTTGTTGTCTTTGGTGCAGTTCTAAATGGGATTGTCTCCTTAATTTCTCTCTGCTACTCTATTATTAGTATATGAAAATACAGCAGAATTTTATACACTGACGTTTGCATCCTGTGATCTTAGTGAATTCATTTACCAACTCGAGCAGTTTTGCGGAGCCTTTAGGTTTTCTGTATAAAGTGTCATGTCATCTGCGAATAGTAAAAGTGTTACTTCTTCCCTATCAATTCAGATGCCTTCTATTCCGCCCCCCTCTTTTTTTAAGATTTTATTTGTCAGAGAGAACAAGCAGGGGAAGCGGCAGGCAGACGGAAAAGCAGGCTCCCTGCCAACCAAGATCCAGATCCTGGGATCTTGACCTGAGCTGAAGATGATGATTAACTGACTGAGCCACCTAGGTGCCCCACCTTTTACTTCTTTTTGTTGTCTGATTGCTGTAGCTAGGACTTCAAGTAACATGCTAAATATGGTGAAAGGGGACATACTCGTCTTATTCCTGACCTCAGAGGAAAGGATCTCAGTTTCTCACCATTGACTGTGATGTTCACTGTGGATTTTTCATTATATGGCCTTTATTATGTTGAGGCATGTTCCCTCTAAACCTACTTTGGAGAGGCTTTTTTTGTGTGTGTGTTTTGTTTCTTAATCATGACTGGATGTTGTACTTTGTCAGATGCTTTTCCTGCGTCTGTTTAAATCATCATGTAGTTTTTATTCTTCTTGTTGTAGATGTAACTTGTGTTGATTGATTTGTGAAAATTGAACCAGCCTTTCAACCCAAGAATAAATCCTACTTGAAAATAGTGAATGGGTTTTTAATGCATTGTTGGATTTGGTTTGCTGGTATTTTGTTGAGGAATTTTGCGTCTGTGTTCATGACACATCCTGACTTCCAGTTCTGTTTTTTTTTTTTGTGGTGACTTTACCTGGTTTTGGTATCAGGGTAATGCCGGCATCATAGAATGAATCTGGGAGTTTTCCTTCCTCTTCTGTTTTTTGGAATAGTTTGAGAAGAATAGGTGTTAACTCTAAATATTTGGTAGAGTTTGCATGTGAAGCCATCTGGTCCTGGAGTTTTGTTTGTTGGGAGATTTTTTTTAAAAAAAGATAGATTTATTTGAGAGAGAATGGGAGCATGGGGGTTGTCAGAGGGAGAGCAGCCCCCTTGCTGAGCAGGGAGCCGATGCCAGACTCATGCTGAGACTTCAGGGTCACGATGTGAGCCGAAGGCAGTTCATCCAGCTGAGCCGCCAGGAATTCCGTGTCGGGAGGTTTTGGTTACCAGTTTAATTTCATTGCTAGTAATCAGTCTGTTCAAATTTTCTCTTTATTCTTGTTTCAGTTTTGGTAGTTTATATGTTCCTTGGAATTTATCCACTTCTTCTAGGTTGTCCAGCTTGTTGGCATATAGGCTTTCATAATGTTCTGTTAGTTTTTTGTCTTTCTGTGGTGTCATTTGTTATTCCTGCTCTTTTGGGGGGAGGTTGTTTATTTAAAATTATCTCTTTCTCTTTTCTTCTGGTAAGTCTGGCTAAAGGTTTTATCAATTTTAATCATCTCAAAGAACCAGCCAGCTCATGGTTTCATTGATCTATTTATTTTTTATTTCTACATAATTTATTTCTGCTCTACTCTTTATTATTGGTTTGGGTTTTGCTTGTTCTTTCTCTGGTTTCTTTAGGCATAAGGTTAATTATTTGAGATTTTTCTTGCTTCCTGAGGTAGGCCTGTATTGCTATAAACTTCCCTCTTAGAACCCCTGTTGCTGTATCCCAAAGATTTTGGACTGTTGCATTTTCTTTCTTTTCTTTTTTTTTTTTTTAAGATTTTATTTATTTATTTGACAGAAACACAGAGAGGGAACACAAGCAGGGGGAGTAAGAGAGGGAGAAGCAGGCTTCCCGCGGAGCAGAGAGCCCGATGTGGGGCTTGATCCCAGGTCTCAGGGATCATGACCTGAGCCGAAGGCAGAGGCTTAACCAACTGAGCCACCCAGGCGCCCCGACTGTTGCATTTTCATTTGTTTCTATGTAATCTGTAATTTCTGAGTTCCCAGTTGATTCACTCATTCTTTAGTAGCATGTTATTTAACCTGTATTTGTGTTCTTTCCAGTTTCATAGCATTGGGTCAGAAAAGATGCATGGTATGACTTTGGTCTTTTTGAATTTGTTGAGGCTTTTTTTGGGCCTGGTCATGATTTGTTCTGGAGAATAGTCCATATGCGCTGGGAAAGAATGTGTTTTCTGCCGTTTTAGGATAGAACGTTCTGATTATATCTGTTAGATCCGTCTGATCCACTCTGTCATTCCGAACCATTGTTGATTTTCTGTTTGAATGATCTGTCCATTGATGTGAGTGGGCGTTCAAGTCCCCTACTGTTGTTGTATTACTATCAATTACTTCCTATACATTGGTTATTAACTACTTAATATGTTCGGGTGCTCCCATGTGGGGTAGATAAATATTTACAATTGTTATATCTTCTTGTTGGATTGTCACCTTTTTGATTACATAGTGCCCTTATTTGTCTCTTGTTAGAGTGTTTTATTTTATTTTTATAGTGTTTTTTTAAAATCTGTTTTTCCAGTATAAGTATTACCCTAGCTTTCTTTTCTTTTTTTTTTTTTTTTTAAGATTCCATCTATTTATTTGACAGAGAGAAACACAGCGAGAGAGGGAACACAAGCAGGGGGAGTGAGAGAGGGAGAAGCAGGCTTCCCGCCGAGCAGGGAGCCCGATGTGGGGCTCGATCCTGGGTCCCCGGAATCATGACCTGAGCCGAAGGCAGTCGCCCAACCAACTGAGCCACCCTGGCATCCCTATCCTAGCTTTGACAAGGATTTATCAAGCTTTCTTGATTTATCAGCTTGATAAATCCTTCTCCATCCCCTCACTCTCAGTCAGCAGGTGTCTTTCACTTTGAGATGAGTCTCTTGTAAGCAACATATAGATGAGTCTTGTTTTTTTTTTTTAATCCATTCTGCCACCCCATGTCTTTTGACTGGAGCATGCAGTCCATTTACATTCCAGGTAATTACTGATAGGCATATATTTAATGCCATTTTGTTACTTACTTTGTGGGCTTTCTTTAGTTTTTTTCTGATCCTTCTCTTGCTCTGTTCTCTCCCAGGTAGCTGGCTTCCCGTATTCATGGACTTGACTTCCTTTCTCTTTATTTTCTGCATATCTGTTACTGGTGTTTGGTTTGTGGTCCCCGCTGGTTGTGTGTGACGTCTTGTGCGTGTAGCAGTCTGTAGTAAGCTGATGGTTGTTTCACTCGAACCCATTCTTTACTTCTCGTACCCCCCACACACACACATTTTAGGGATATGGTGTCATAATTTATGTCCTTTTATTTTGTGACTCCCTTTCTCGCACACGCGCATAAGCAGGGGGAATGGGAGAGGAGAAGCGGGCTCCCACTGGGCCGGGAACCTGATTCGGCACTTGGTCCCAGGACCTTGGGATCATGACCTGACCCCAAGGCAGACACATAACCCACTGAGCCCCCCACGTGCCCTGTCATTCTGTCTCTTTAAGGACAGAGACTCAGCTTCCTGTCAGCCTCTGGACTTTCCCTGAGCCAAGCGCACTGATGCTTCTTCAGTTCCAGGCTTTAAGGCCCACTGGCTGGAACTCGGAGCATTTGGCCCCTCTCCTTATCGAAGCTGAATGCTATACGATGTTGCTCCCACTTTCCGCTCCCCAGTGTGATTATCTGCTTCACGCCCCTCCCCAAACCATGGCTTCCTCCCTTTGGTAGCCAGCCTTGGGGGGTTTAGCACCCTTACCATGTTTGATTTTTCTACTAGCCTCGATCTGGCCTCTTCTCTACATTTAGTTGCGGAGTTTCTTCTGCCAGTCTTCGTGTGTGTGTGCGCGCGCGCGCGTGTTTTAATTATTTATTTTAGTCATGTCTGTCCTGAATGTGGGGCTTGAGCCCACAAGCCTGAGACCGAGAGTCCCTCACTCTCCCGACTGAGCCAGCGGACGCCACTCTTCTGCAGTTTGGGTGGTTTCTGCGTTGTCTGCCCCGATGTGGGCGTTGATAGTCACATCCGTGAGCCGAGATCCACCTGGGGCCCTCTCGCTTTGCCGGCTTTGCCAGCAGGCTTGACCTAAGGTCTAGCGTATAATCAACTCTTGTAAATAGCCCATCTGTGCTTGAAAAGAATGTTGCCAGTTTTCGGCCTAGTGTTACATATCCTTATGAGTGTAAGCTTATTAAATATACTGTTAAAATTATAAATAGAATAGCCTTTTAATTTTATATTAGCTCGATCTAATAATTAGAAAAAAATTTAAAAAATTTCCCCCAGCGATGGTGGATTTTTTTTTCCATTTTTCCTTGAGGTTCTGTCAACTTGCTGTACATATGTTTTGAAGATACATTGTTACATACATTCAGGTGTAAAAATCTTACATCCTTCTGGTGAGTTGGACATTTTCATCATGACATAGTGACCTTCCTCATCTCTAATGATTACTTACTGCCTTCAGGTCTATGTTAGCTACTCTTACTCTAGTCTAGCTGGTTCTCTTGGGTATGTCCCATGTGCTCGATGCTCCTGGCTGGATGCAGAGTTGCATTTCTCCAGTAAGAGTTTGTCTGGACTTCTGCAGGCTGCCTCGAGGCATGTTAACCTAGGACCACGTTGAGTTACGTCCAGCCCTTGAAGTTTTCCTGATTATAGGAATGGCACGAAGGCAGGACAGAACGTTTACGGGACTCACAGTAGTTACCAGTTTTGGGGTAAATTGGTCTTTTTGTCCCCTTCTTGCTCTCTTGTCAAGACCAGTTTCTTTGCTGTCCTTTGTAATAGGTTGGGTTTGCTTCTAGCTGATAGTCATGTAGAGGCTGTAGTTTTTAGTGCAGGGGCGCTTCTGAGATGGGCTCTTGGGCCCCCGTCTCTGGCTACACCGCAGCTGCCGGGAAATGTCCAAGGGCTCCGGGCCACAGCTGGCGTCCACACTTGCCTCCCTTTCCAAGTTCCCAGTTTCAGCTTGTTTTTGGGCCTTTGGAAAATTTTCGCTTTCTTGCCAGCGAGGTGATTCATCTAAAAAAATATTTTTGTTACTTTGTCTAGTCTGAAGCTATTTTTGTTGGGAGGACCACTCCTGGTGCTCTTGTGAATTAAACATTGGGCCTCTCTATCGATTCTTTCTTATAAACGCACTAAGATCGGGTGTTGTGTGGTTGTGGTCCCGGCCGGGTATGGTCTCAGGCCCCGAGGTGAAGCTGGAGGCCGCTCAGCGTTGATCTCAGGCGCGCCTCTCCTTTTCCGACTGAAATGGCGCGCAGCTGTCAGCCCCAAGCCCGACCCAGGGTGCTTTCTGCCGTCTCACTGTGTACTCTGAGACCGGGATGGGGAGGAGCCACTTTTGGTGTTGTAAAATAACTTTGGGGGTACTTGGGTGGCCCAGTCAGTTAACCAGCTGCCTCTTGATTTTAGCTCAGGTCCTGATCTCAGGGTTGGAGATCGAACCCCACGTCAGGTTCCACACTGGGCACGTAGCCTGCTTGGGATTCTTTCTCTCCCTTCTCTCTCTCTCTCTCTCTCTCTCTCTCTCTCTCTCAAAAATTAATAACAACAACTTCTTAGGATAATTCAGTGCTCCAAGAAATAAAATCTATTGCTCCTTGAACCGTGAACTCCCAAGACTAAACATCCTTTTTATACTTTACAGTTAGTTTCTGGTCTTTGCGAGAGGCAGGTCTTTTAGAAGTACCGAGTAAGGTGTCAGTGGTTGGCTCATGTCTTTGAGGGAAATTAATTCACTTTCCTGTGCTTTAGTGTCCTCTTGTGTCCGGTAGTGGGCTTGTAGGTGGGGTTCAGAGAGTCGTTCGGGGAAAGCCCTTCGCTAATAATGCCCGGCACGTAACAGGCCTGGAGCAGACGGTCGCCGCTCTTGCTGTCGAGTCTTGGCTTTAATTTCAGAATCTTCTTGTGTCCAATGCTTTTCTCAGGTATGTGCCCACTGAAGATCTGCTGGAAATCTACAAGAACCTCTACGGCCGAGAGGTCATCACCAGAAATGCCGTTGTTGACTGTTCATACCTTCAGTTCTTGGAAATGTACGTGTGACCTGCGGGAAATTTGTAGCTGCTTTTACTGTGATTTGCTTAGCGCACTTTCTGATGTTTTAGTTTCCCTAGTTGGATTTTTGGAATTTTGGTTTTTTCAAAGCACTTGCATGCTAGTAGATACCTGTGGACGGAGGTTGCTTTCTATCTGCTTCACCCCTTTGTACAAACCACAACTCAACTGGCAAAATTTTTGTTCCTGTTGCAGGTTTGGTGAGATGTTAGCTGTTTCCAAGGTAAAGGCGTCATTCTTCCAAACTTCCATTTAAAGGATTATAAAGGTAGCAGAAAAAGCACTTATCGATAAGTTTTCTTTTTTCTTTCTCTTTTTTTGTGCCACAGCTTTATCCCATTTATTCCAGAAAGTCCCCATTTTTGGTGGAACAATTCCAAGAATATTTCCTGGGGGGACTGGATGACATGGCGTTTTGGTCCACTAATATTTACCGTCTGATGAGCTTCATGTTAGAGAACGGGACCAGGTGAGACCCTGCCTCCCTTCCCCCACCCCTGCCCCGGCCGGCCCTCCCTCTCCCAGTGTTGCTCACAGGTTTCCACTTGATCAAGTGAAAAGGTCTCGGTAAGTGCCAGCCTCTCCTCACTGAGGAGGAAAAGTGGAAGCTCTCGTCTCAACTCAGACACTCCCGTCTGGTCACGTGCGTTGCTGTTCCTGGTTGAGGGACAGAGAGATCCTGGAGAGCCGGGGACGGTGGGAGGGCCCGCTGTCCACCTCTGGGCTGTGTCTCTTCTTGAAGGAGGACCCTTCTATGGCTGTGGGGTTTTAGGTACACATGATGGTAGAGGATGGGCCTTGGAATTTGTGAGACCTGCCTCTCACTGCTGAGTTACCCCGAGCAAGTAGCTAAACCTCCCCAAGCTTTGTTTTCTCATCTGTGAAATGGGGACAGTAATAATTGTCTTTGTCATGGGGTTGGGAGGAACACATGAGGTTACTCATGAATGGTGTAGCATGTAGAAGGCACTCAGTACATGTTGGCTACTTGTACTATTACTGGGAGGAAGTGAGGTTTGTACTGGTCGTGTGAGTGTGAAAGACTTGTGTTTATTTGTCTTATAAAACCCACACGTCACGGTCCCCACGTGGAGGGCAGCTTTGGTGTTTGTTTTGGTTAAGTTGTCCAAATAGTTACAGACAGCTAGACGTTATTCTTTTTTGTTTTTTTTTCTTTTTAAGATTTTATTTATTTATTTGACAGAGGGAACACAAGCAGGGGGAGTGAGAGAGGGAGAAGCAGGCTTCCCGCCGAGCAGGGAGCCCGATGTGGGACTTGATCCCGGGTCTCCGGGATCATGACCTGAGCCAAAGGCAGTCGCTTAACCAACTGAGCCACCCAGGCGCCCCTAAACGTTATTCTTTCATTAGGAGAGCTGTTGGAGAAGAAACAGATTTGTCCCTTGATTTCTGTTCTAACTTGTCAAAGTGGAAAATTCCGCAGATTGATGGCATCTGTACACACACACAGAGGGAGGAAGATTCTTCAGCATTTGTGAAACTTCATGGGAACTTTGGAGAAGACTCCAAAGAAAGAGGACACAAATTCATGAGGGAAAGAGACAAATGTATATATTTTCAGATTATAAGCATCTGTTAGCTAACTGATACTTACCTTCCAGAGCAAATCTGTTGCTTGAAACTCTTTAGTGTATCTTCCTCAAGAAACAGTGAAAGGAAGGTGGTTAGCTCCCGGTCCGAGCTCTGCGTGAGTCAGACTACTCACGGGGGCACCTGGCGCTCGGTCGGTGAGGTGGTTAGGCACCTGCCCTCGGCTCAGGTCATGATCTCAGGGATCGCAGCGTGTGCTCTCCCACTTTCTTTCTCTGTGTCACATAAATAAAATCTTAAAAAAAGAAACTAAAAAAAATTATTTGTAACTGTAGTGCTTTTATTGCAAAGCTGCCGTCCAGATCCTGATGAGAGAGTTTGAGGATTCCCATCCGAATCCTGGTGGGAGGAAGAGTGTTTTCCTGAGCGTAAAGCTGGCCCCAAGAAAGATTTTGATAGAAGTTTGCCTTCAGCTTCTTCCCACCTTCTTTTCTGAGCCCCTTGCCCCGTGGGGTAGGCTCCACACCACCCCAGCCTCCCTCCATGACCGGGGGGTCAGCCCATCGGCCCTCATCGGGTAGGACCGGGGGTCAGCTCGTCGGCCCTCATCGGGTAGGACCGGGGGTCAGCTCGTCGGCCCTCATCGGGTAGGACCGGGGGGTCAGCCCATCGGCCCTCATCGGGTAGGACCGGGGGGTCAGCCCATCGGCCCTCATCGGGTAGGACCGGGGGTCAGCTCGTCGGCCCTCATCGGGTAGGACCGGGGGTCAGCTCGTCGGCCCTCATCGGGTAGGACCGGGGGTCAGCTCGTCGGCCCTCATCGGGTAGGACCGGGGGTCAGCCCGTCGGCCCTCATCGGGTAGGACCGGGGTTCCTCGCCCGTCCTGTCTGCCTCTGCAGTGAGCCCCCAACACCAGACTGCTGGCAGCAGTTGACATGTGGCACGGATTCTCAGTAAAACTCACGCTTGCCGGGGAGGTAGGAAAACGCCTGATTCCTGTGACTCTTTCCCCAGTGACTGCAGCCTGCCTGAGAACCCTCTGTTCATTGCATGCGGCGGCCAGCCAGTCAGCAGCCAGGGGTAAGTGGGTTCTAAAACTTCCGAGAAAAAGATCATCTTGGGGTGCCCGGGGGCCTCAGTCGGTTCAGCATCTGCCCTCAGCTCAGGTCATGATCTCAGGTCCTGGGATCAGGTCCGCATCAGGCTCCCCGCTCAGGGAATAAATAAAGTCTTTAAGAAGAAAAAGGAAAAAACATGTGCGTATCCCCAGAGTCATGGCCTGGATGGTGTGCGAGAACGGAGGTAAAGAGCGCATCAGTGAGTTGCTTGCTAAGCAGTAAGAGTGGCGGTTAACAGTAGTATTACTGTCATTGTGACTACGCATGACCTTTACCCCGATTCCACCGTGACAAAGTCAGTGCCAATGAGAGGGCGTGCGGGGGAGACCTTCAGCAGTTTCTGAGGCCCAGGGCATGGCTCGCATCCTGGGAGGCGCTCTTGCCCTTGGGCTTGTGTGCCAACCGTGTGCGCTTAAAAACTGTATTAATATTACAAATAGAAATCAGCATTTCTTCCTCTCGCTGTCAGGAGCCGGTTTAGGCACTGAGGGCGTGTTGTGAGCAGGACGGAAAGCATTCCTGCTCCGCTAGGGCGTGTGGCCCGGCAGGTGCACGGGCGCTGACCTGAACTCAGAAACACTCTCAAGTGTCAGGAGAGACAAGGATGTACTGCAGAGCGTGCCAACCCTCTCCCCGGGGAGCTCCCGGTGAGGAAGCAGTGTTTCAGCCCTGATATTTCAGGGTGAGTAAGGGTTAGCCGCTCAAATGGGACCTAGCAGTGAAGGGTCCTAAGGTCAGAGAGTGCGTAGAGAGTTTCAGGAGAACAGAAGACAGGGCAGGAAGGTTCAGTTAGGCCCTCACAGTTGGATTTATTTAAATGTAGCCAGTCTTCCCTTCCCTCTCTCCTTCCCTTCCCTCTCTCCTTCCCTTCCCTCTCTCCTTCCTTTCCCTCTCTCCTTCCTTTCCCCCTGGTGGTCCCTCCTTCCCCTCGGTGGTCCCTCCCCCCTCCCTCTTTCCTGCTGACCGGCTGGACTGTCTTTAGATGGGACTTAGAGTCTCTAGGGTGTCGGGACCCCTACACTGGTTGTTTGACACATGCCACCTTCGCTCACCCCTGCTGTGGGGGCTTCACTTCAGCTACTGGGCAGCCTATCAGGCCCCTCTGGGCACCTGGTTTGTAGTCCCAGGAGAATGCAGGAATTTGAAAATATACTTTTAATGTAGGACTCATTCTAGCATGTCTTTGAGGATAAATTCATACACCTGCACGCCAGTTTCCCAAATGGCTACACACTATTTCTTGATCACATGTGAGAAATATTGAAATGCCTTTTTTTTTTTTTGTAGTGATCTAGAAGAAATTCACACCTTTTATGCAATAGGACTTTGAGGCTTTGGAAAGTATTTTTAATATGGACAGGCTTTTAAACCTTGTAAACATGCACTAAAATTCCATGGAATATGCCAGGAAGGTGTTTCTCTTTCAACCTGCAGATAGTCGAATGTTACGGTCTCTGACCTGGGATCGACGTGGCATGTTTTTCAACCCCATTCCTGGGGGCCTGTTGTTCTCCAGTCTGACCCATTTTGTTTGTTCTCACTTTTCAACAGCTCAAGAGTACAGAAAAATGATCTCCATAGGAATTTGACTATATTCCTAAGTAAAGATGTCAGGAAAAATATAAAGCACACCAGAAGAGGCGTGTTCTTTAGCGTGGACTCCTGGACCTCGGTAAGAATTCTCTGCTTGCGGGGTGCCCGGGAGCGGGCAGGGGAGGAACCTGCTGCCCCTGGGATCTCATCCTGCAGATTCACTGGCTCTTTCCCGTTCGTGAGAGTTGCCTGAGCCAGGCCACAGATATCCGTGGTCTCTGGCCTTGGGGCGCCTGGGCCAGTCCTGTTTTGTCCTTAGGCAGACCGTGTCAGCGACATGGTAGGCGGGCTGCGGAGAGCCCCTCGCGGAGGATGCTGTGGGTGAAATCCGCCCCTGAGATCACCCTTTATATGTCAAGCACTCAACTGGGGGTTTAAAATGAAAGGGAAATGGACTCTGACCTTTAGAAAATTTGTTGAGTTGGGGTGATACAGACACAAATAATCCTATGTAAATAGAATGCAAGTAACACATGCGTGGGGAAGACTTTGCCTGTACGATAAAGCTTACATCTTTGCTGTCAATCAGAGAAGGCTTCACAGCAGAGGTGGCATTTGCATTAGGCCCTGAATAGTAGGTAATATTTCATCAGTGAGCTTGTATCTCTTGGGGAAGTTTGGGGATATTTGGAGATAGGAATAGATTTGTTTGCCTGGAAAACAAGATGGATACAAGGCACTAGGTAGGAGAGGCTTGGGAAGGGAAGCAGGCATTGGATTGTGAAGGACTCCTTGTGCCTGGAGAGGGTTCACAGGACGCCGTCCCCCTGGTGCCTCTGGGAACTGGGCCCGGCCCTGGCAGGCCTGCTTTGTGGGTGTGCTGTCATATGGGGCGGCCGTCGCCACTCTGAGGAGGGTCCGATGCCTGCGTTGATGCTCTTGCTGCCTTACATCCCTCGGTGACTCAGCAGCGCTGGGATGGTTCAGGCAGCTGCGGTAGGAGGTTCTCTTGGTTTGGGCTCCGGTCATGATCTTGCTGTCGTGGGATCGAGCCCCACGTGGGGCTCCGTGCTCAGTGCAGAATCTGCTTCCAGACCCTTTCTCTGTCCCCTGCCTCCCTCCCTGCTCACACACACTCTCTCTCTCTCAAGATCTTTAAAAAAAAAACATTTTTTTTTAAACATTTACTTATTTGACAGAGAGAAGCGCAGCGAGAGAGGGAACACAAGCAGGGGGAGTGAGAGAGGGAGAAGCAGGCCTCCCGCCGAGCAGGGAGCCCGATGTGGGGCTTGATCCCAGGTCTCCAGGATCATGACCTGAGCCGAAGGCAGACGCCTAATGACTGAGCCACCCAGGCGCCCTTAAATAAATTCTTAATAACGTTTGAACCTGGGGCTCTGCATTTTCATCTTGCACGGGCTCTGAGAATTCTGTAGCCCATCGTGGCCTGGGCCCCACAGCACATCACTTAGCGTGTTGTCCTCTAGCTCCTTGGATCCGTGTCCTCCGTGCAGGGGAAAGTGCTGCAGGAGAGGGGCTTTCTCTTGCCAAGGGGTCTTAGGACCCGGCCTACAGGAGGGGCCCCGTGAATGCTTCCCGACGAGGGAGCCAGGCGCAGCCTGCGGGGGGTGCTAGCATGCGGAAGTAGAAGGCCCAGCCCCGTCCTGCAGGCTCCCAGCACCTCGTTCCTCGGAGCTCTGGCGTGGGTCTCCTTCGCCCTTGGCCGGATTCGGGGCTGTGGCTCCTGGACGTGCAGGGATCTAGCTCAGGGCTGGGCGGTTCGGGGACACCGAGGCCGCAGAAGCACGTGCAGAGCACTCGGACCCCGGGCTGAGGGGTTTGCCGGCCCCTTGCTGGTCTTGCTCCCAGCGCTCGGCCGATGGCCTGGGTGACCTCTCTGTGGGAAGCTCGCGCAGTGGCCGCTCCGTGTGGCTGTGGTCTGGAGGGGGTTTTGGCATCGTGGTGGCGGCCCGGTTCCCGTGGGGAGAAATACACACAGGGCCCTCGTTCAGACTGAAGGAACGTTCATGCCGTTTCACTGGTTCGGTTCTGGTCTGCGGGTGCATACACGCTCCGGGGCTCACTGCTCGTCGCCCTGCTGGTGGGAACGCTGGCGCTGTCTGCCCTCCTCCCTGCGTGCTGGAGTCATGATTTCCCTCCGTAACTGCTCATCCTTGATAGGAATCGAGGCTTTATTTTTTAGCACTTGTCCAGAGGGGGTTCCCTTAGAAAGTCTAGTACTTTTGACGGGAAATACGAGTTTTGTTGATGATGCCACGTCTTTGACCTGGAATGATCGTGTGTTTCCAGGATTCCCTTACGTTTATGTACCAGACTTTGGAAGAGAACATCCGGACCGCGCTCTCGGGCGGCTCCCAGCAGTCCTCCAAACATGTCTCCAGCCCCTTGGCATCGTACTTCCTGTCTTCTCCCTACGCAAGACTTGGCTGGTAGGTATGAGGCTCTCCTCGTCCCAAAAGCTGTTGTCGGTATGAATCACTCAGTAGTTCGGCAGATGCTTTCGGTGGCACCTGTTAGCTCCTTACACAGCTCGTCATCAACAAAAGCTTCACCGCAGGGGTCGCGTTACTGTAAAGATGAAAACTGTCTCCTTGAAATGGGTCAGGATGTGTTTGAATTCAGGGAGCTTGGTCTTTGCTGAATGACCACCATGACGCGGTGTTAGAGAATGATCGCCGAGCTTTGGCGTTCTCAAGACGTGATGTCACAGACTCGGGGGACTCTCACTACCTGGGCTGCACGAACACCGCTGTCACAGCGACTGGGATACTGTCGCTTCGTACGACAGGAGCCTAGCACCCCCAGTGACTGTGGAACTGAGCCCGGGGGAGTCCTCGAGTTTCATGATCAACCCAAACGGAGCCCAAGTGTATGGCGGTTTGGGGGGAAACCACTTTTTTCAGCCACACTTCTTCAGTCCCAGTGATGTTGTTTCCCTTGGAACAATTTGCTGACCATCCGTCCTTGGGCCGCCGATGCCCTCGACCCCAGCACGGGCGACGGGAGGTGAATGCTGTTTGTCGGCCCGTCCCCTGTGCACGGGCCCTTCCTGGCCGCCTTCCCGACCCAGCCAAAGACCGTGTCCTGCTGGGCTTGCGGGCCCGGGTGGGGGCGTGCAGAGGTCCCTCCGCAGCGTCCGGCCCTGGGAGCCAGGGAGCCCTCTGGTCCCTCCGACTAGGTGACCCCTTTAGAAACCCCTTTCCTCTTTTGTCTCTGGTTCCTTCTGCACCGCCACTGAGCTCTTCCGTGGCCATGTGGACTAGAATAAGCACATGATTTCTGGCCCTTCTGGCTGCCCCAACAAAGACGTTTGAACCTTTGCTGTGTAACCAGTCGGTCAGCGATCCTGTAGAAGCAGCCACGAAACACACTGGACACCTGATTTCTTCACAGTACAAGGGACCCTGCTCAGCTACGGCGGCAGTAACACGGGGTCCTTAACACAGCGGACGCAGGCTCCTTTCTCTCCTGCTTGTTACCCGCTCCGTGGGAGAGCAGCCGGTGCCGTGGGCCGGTTGTGCGTGTCCTGTCTACCCCCCACGCCCCCCTCCCCCCCGAGCCCAGGACCCTGTGTTTGCACACACAACATGAAGCTTCGTTGAGGATGCTTCTCACCTGTTCGGGGCATGAGGTTCAGAAATGCCCGGAGGCCCTAATGTGTCCAGTGGTGGTGGTGGTGGTTCTGAACAAGACCAAATCCCACCAACAAGATAAGCTCAGAAGGTGGATATTCTCCGTGGTCATGCAGGGGGTGAAACATTCAAGAGGAAAGCAGGGGTTGGGTTCTAGAGAGGAGAGAAGCAGGCCGCAGTCTCTCCCGTGGCTCTCCGGAGATACTGGAGGGGGGTGCTCTCTCCTTCCCCACAGGGCAATGACCTCGGCTGACCTCAACCAGGACGGGCACGGGGACCTGGTGGTGGGCGCCCCGGGCTACAGCTGCCCCGGCCACACCCAGGTTGGGCGCGTGTACCTCCTCTACGGCAACGAGCTGGGGCTGCCCCCCATCGACCTGGATCTCGACAAGGAGGCTCACGTGATCCTGCAGGGTTTCCAGGTGAGGCGCCCGTCTCCGATGTCCCTTCTCCTGTCCAGCCGCCTCTGCCCGTCTCGTGCGGCGGGCTCCTCGGAGCGGATAGCCGGTGACGAGAGTGACAAGGGCAGCAAACGGCTGGTGGCCTCTGGCTGTGGGACACGCGTCATTTTTAAAAAGCTTATCCTGCCATCAGCGGAGGGGGGGTCCCGTGCCTGCCCGACACACACCTGCTCTTCATTGAGTCGCCAGTCGCGGTGTGATTCCCTGATGTTACAGCCCCCCCCCCCCGACTTTTCAAAGCCGCCCTCTTTTAATATGTAAAATTTTATCTCATAAGAATGTTAGATTCACAGAAAAGCTGTGAAGACATCCAGAGTTCCCATACGCCCTTTCCCAGTTTCCCCTAAGGTAACGTCTTGCGTGATGTTGGTGTCAGTGTGTGGGTACAGGCCCCCACCTGAGCTGCGGACCGCACTCAGATTTCATTCCTTGGTTTCGAGTGGTGATGTGTCCCCAGAAAATCCCTACGATGACTGTGAGGGAAACACTCCGCGTGGGGTCGGCGTAGACGCCTCCTGCGAGCGCCCGGGACCTGGAAGGGTTTCCCCAGGACGTGACTGGCCTTAGTCCTCGAAGGGCAGGAGGGAGGGAGGGGCGGGCAGGCGAGCGTGGGGCTTTGGGGGGCGTGTGTGCTCCCAGGAGCCAGCAGCGGGGACGGAACACTGGACTTGGGGCCAGATGGTGGTTTTTGTCACGGGAAACTGCTAAAGCTTCTGCTGTGGAGTTAGTGCTGGGAGGACGAACGCGATGGCCTGCCTGAGCCAGCCTTACACGTGAGAGTACGGGCTTAATGACTAGTTGGAGGAGCCCCGAGTCCGAGAGCTGAGCCTCAGTCGGCTGGCCAGTGAAGTTCCACGGTCCCAGAGGGACAGCATTTTCTGGAATCTTCTGCCACATGAGAAGGTTCCAAATAAATCTACCCATTCCAGCTACCTTTTTTTTTTTTTTTAAAGCTTTTTATTTGCTAGAGAGAGCACAAAAGGGGAGCAGCAGGCAGAGGGAGAAGCAGGCTCCTCGCTGAGCAGGGAGCTGGATGTAGGGCTCAATCCCAGGACCCCCAGGACCAGGACCTGAGGCGAAGGCAGATGCTTAGTGTCTGAGCTCCCTCAGGCGTCCCTGCTCCCTGCTTCATGAGGCCGTGCCCCTGTCAGACTGTTGGGTAAAACCTCATGCTCTGGGCTCCTGCAGACGGGACTGGGGGGGCAGCCCCCACCCGTGAAGGTCCCCTCCCTCAGACTGGGACGAGGAAGGAGGCGGCTCTGGCCCTGCCCTCCCAGGGAGCCCTGCTAACATGGACGGTGGCCAGCTGAAGGCACGGCGTCCGGACAGGAAGCCTGTCCCTAGCCTCGGCCTGCACTTAGCCTGTCCGTGTCCCCGTCTGGACGATGGAGGAGGAGGAGGAGCGATCTCAAGCGGGTGTCTGCTTGAAGAGCCTGCGCTTGTCGAGGGACGACGTGTTAGCCCGTGGGAGGGCTCGGTGTGCGGCTGGGGTGATGACACGAGGGTGGCCTCAGCCGACCGGGGCCCTTACTTGCTTTGTGCCCAGTTTGTCAGGTTCTCGTTGATCAGGTTCCCGCCTCGCAGGAAGGGGCTGTCTCCGCAGAGGCCACTGCACACGGTGCAGCACGGTTGGCCAGTCAGTCATTGACGTGGGTGCCGGGACGTGTGTGCACGTGTGTCTCTGTGTGTGTGGAAACCTCCGCTTGTGCAAGACTTGATTGGCCTTTCCTTTGTGAAAGAGCAGGAGAATCGAGGGCGTGGCCTTTCCGTCAGGGCTGACCGTGGAAAGCAGGAGATGAGAGAGGGAGAAAGCCCACGGTGGAAGGAGAGCTCCCTGAACGGGCTGGTTGTTGCACCTGTGAAGGGGGGTGACTAGTGGGCCTGCCCCCGTGCGTGTGTGCAGGGGCGCCGTCCCCCCCGCAGGAGGGCCGCGGAGTGCGTTGGCTTCTGAGCCCCTGAAGTGCGTCCAGGGCACCCCGAGAGCCGACCTGCTCGTTGAATGTGAGCGTCGCTGTAAGAGCCGCGGCCAGGCCAGCACGTCGCAGAGCGCCGCTCTAGAGCATGGGGCGCCCCTCGCGGTGGCCGTCGCGGCTGCTGAATGCGCTGCTCACTTTGGATACTGCCCTAAGGGAGTCTGGCCCTTCACCGGGAGCATTTCTTAAAGACCTAGAACCTGCGAGAACGGATCCTTGCCTTTCGGGCACCTTGTCTTCCCGTCCAGGCAGACAGGCCCGAAACCTCTGTGGGGCCGAGATGCAGCTGTGTTCGGTCGCCGCGGATTTGTCCCTTAGCCCTCGGCTTCCGGGGCGGGTGCCTGGGTGCCCGGGGCTCCCGGGGACTTGCATGCTGTCCTGAAGGCCGTGGTGCCCCTTCAGCCCTCAGGTCGGTTTGGCTCGGCCTTGGCCGTGTTGGACTTCAACAAGGACGGTGTGCCGGACCTGGCCGTGGGAGCGCCGTCCGCGGGCTCCGCGCAGCTCACCTACACGGTAAGGCGGCCGCCGGGGGGGCCGGGGCCGGGTGGGGCCTCCGCGGACAGCCGACAGCCCAGTGTGCCGGGCCAGCGTTTGTGGGGAGATGCTCTCGGGCGCCCCAGTTTGGGTCCCTGACGTGACCGTGGGTTGCCCGGCAGCCTCGTTCCTGCCTCCTGGGTTTCCCAGTTAAACCAGAAATGTTACTCCCCCACCCCAGATACCGAGTGGTAGTGAGGGGGCGGGGGTTCCATTCCCTCCAGAGCCCCCCGCCATCACAGAAGCAGTGACCTTCCCGGTCCCTGGGGCCTGCAGCACGGGCTCTCGTCTGTGTGGATACATGCAGGGCACGGGCTTCGTGCCCCGTCCACCTCAAAGGTCAGAGGCCCTTCATCACTCTCCACCTGCTACGTGCTTGCCTTTGTCCCCGTCTCCTCACTCTTTGCTTCTAGACCATGAGCCGTCTGTCCTCTCTGGACCCACAGGCCTCCTCACTTGAGGACGTGGCTCAGAGGGCTCCCTCCACCTAGAAGGTCCTTTGTCCCCTCTTCCTTTAGGAGCGATGGGGCACGCATGTGGGCGCTGTCACCAGCCCCTAGTGTAGGCCACACTTCCCTGTCCCCACATTGCAGCTTCCGCCCTGACTCCAGTACCTTCCATCCCATGGTGTCACTGCCCGTTGGCCAGCTCTTCGGGAGGACAGAGTGTGGTCTTATTTATCGTGAGCTTCCCCACCTCTGGCTCTTGGTGGAACATAAATGCTCCTCGAGCGAGGGAGGATGGAAGCCGGCAAGTTAGAAGACAGGAGCTGGTTCGGGCCATGGACGCGGGCCACATGGTGCGCCATGTTCCCAGAATTGTGCCCGGGTCAGGGAAGGCCTTGTGTGGGGAGACAGGCGGTTGTCTGGCCAGGGCACTGAACAAGTGTGCGTGGCAGGCAAGGACAGGAGTGACTGTATCAGCGTTGGGGACTCCAGCACAGACACAAGTGACAGCCATGAAAACCATCTCAGCCCAGTGGCAAATGCATAAGCCTGGTTTCTTTCCACCGCTGAGTCCTGACTGGGGCACTTGGGGGATTTAGGTCCTTGTCACCCTGCCTCTCCTGCGGTGATCGGGTTTCTGGGTCACCAGCCCCACCTCTGACCTCCCCACGGCTTGTCTTCGCCCAGGGCGCGGTATACGTGTACTTTGGCTCCAGACGAGGAGGAATGTCTTCTGGTCCCAACGTCACCATCTCCTGCCAGGTACGGCCACCCTCTTGGCCAGGGCTAGCAGGCCACCTCGCCACCTCCGGCGGCCCGCGTCTGAGCGGGACGTGCTCTCCGGGTTCCCCTGCAGGACACCTACTGTAACTTGGGCTGGACGCTCACGGCTGCGGACCTCAACGGAGACGGCGAGCCCGACCTGGTGATGGGCTCCCCTTTCGCGCCTGGGGGAGGAAAACAGAAGGGCCTGGTGGCTGCGTTTTATTCTGACCCCAGCTGGAGCCACAAAGGTAGTGCTTGCAGGGGCAGAAGCCTCCCTGCTCCCGTCAGCCCTTGTGCTCCAGGGGCTTCTGTCCCGTTTCCCTCCTTCCACTCATGCATCTGCATTTCCTGGTGGCTCTTCCTCCTGCAGCTAAGCTACGAGTAGCTCCCTGTTTTACCAGGTGATGTGGAGTCACTGCACAGGCACAAAGGGGTCCAGCGTCCAGGTCCAGACGCAGAGGGGCCAGCATTGTCGGCAGAGGCTCGGTGCTGGGAAGGCATCCTGGTGATGCCCTGGCCTGCCCGCGGGGGCTTTATATCGCATCCTCCACCCCCAGATGGCTCCTGGGAAGCGTGGGCTCCACTTCTGACACTGGGGCCCCTTGGGGGCAGCTTGGGGGTACAGAGGAGCTCTGGCAAAGACTCTGCCCGCCCTACCCACTCCAGCAGCCTCCCTCTGTCTCTGTAGAAAAGCTGGATGTGGAGGCCGCCAACTGGACGGTGCGGGGCGAGGAGGACTTCTCCTGGCTCGGCTACGCCCTCCACGGGCTCCTTGTGAACAACAGAACTGTGCTGCTGGTGGGGAGCCCAACCTGGAGGAACGCCAGTGGGTGAGTGCTCCTGGGGGACCCCGGGGACCCCAGATGGCGAGGGGCAGGTGCCTGCCGCTGCGGGAGCCTGCGGGGTGGGGCCCCTGCAAGCAACAGCTCCGGCTCTGCGGCAGCGGGCGCGTTCTCCCCTGCAGGAGCTGCAGCCTGAGCTCGGGAGGGGGGTCTGCCGGGGCTGCCATGACAGAGCCCCTCAGATGGGGTGGCACAAGCCAGTTCTGGAGACCGGGAATCCGAGGTCGAGCTGTCGGTGGTGGTGACCTCAGGGACCTCTCCACTTGCCCTGCAGGCGGCCCTTCTCCCTGGGTCCCTTCCCCTGCAAAGACGCCAGTGGCGTAAGATTAGGGCCCCACCCCAGTGACCTCAGCATCACGGTCGCCTCCTTGACGGCCCAACCTCCAGATATACGTATTCCGAGGTGGGGGTTTGGGACTCCCAACACGTGGATTGTGGAGGAACACAATTCAGCCCCTGGCTGGGGGTCTCCCCGCCTGCTCTCAGTGGGGAGGCACAGTGGTGAGCCTCCGCCGGAGGGCCTTCATATTGGGACTCACGGACAGTCAGCCCTGCCGAGGATCGCTGGGGCTGGGGCGGGGCAGCGGGAGCTGGTCGTCGCTGGGGCCTGAATACTGGGTGAGTTCTCCCCCTCCGCCTGTGTGCTTCATTCCAGTCGGGGCCACTGGTTCCGTGCTCACGATGAGAAACAGAGCCTCGGACGGGTGTATGCCTATTTGCCCCCGAATTGCCAAAGCTGGTTTACCATTTCTGGAGACAAGGTACGGCTGCCATCCCGTCCCCGGGAGACTGGACAGCCCAGGAGAGCCTTTGGAGCTGCCCAGCATTGACTGATTGCATTTCACAGACGATGGAGAAGCTGGGGACCTCCCTGTCCAGTGGCCATGTGCTGGTGAACGGGGTCCGGAAACAAGTGTTGCTGGTGGGAGCCCCGACTCGTGGTAGGTCCCACACTGTGAAACCTGACCGCGTCCCAAGGGGGCAGGTTGTGAAATCGGGAGCCAGACAGACCTGACTGCAAGTATTTCCTTTTCTCATTAACTGCAAGTGGCATAACCTGGGGGAGGTTACTTAACCTCTCTGAACATGAGCAACAGCTGAAAAATACCAATTATAATGATATCCGCCTCAAGGAGTTGTTGAAAATCCCTCGTGGAAGTGACCTACTGTGCTTTTAAAGCCCCCGCCCCCTGAGCTTAGGGCGAGAGGGAAGTTCAGAAAACTCTAAGTCAGCTCACCAGGACCAGGTCTGCTAAGGACGTATGTTATTAAGACATTATCTTACTTTATGGGGAAGAGTTTTAAGAAGCCAACCAAAACTTAGTCCGTCTGGGCTCCTAGGTGGCTCAGTTGGTCAATGTCTGCGTTTGGGCTCAAATCATGATCCCAGGGTTCTGGGATCAGGTCCTGCATCGGGTTCCCAGCTCAGCGGAGAGCCTGCTTCTCCCTCTGCTTGTGCTCGCTCAGTAAATAAGTGCACTCTTCAAAACAAAACAAAACCTACTCCCTTGAAGAACCATGCTTACTGTAGAAATCTGTGAAAACATAAAGACATATCTAGAAATCACCCCTTATCCAAATATTTAAAAACTTAAGCTCAAACTACATATGTGTGTGTAAATTTTTGCACCTAATATTTAAGTTTTATATCCTGAGCGTGTCCTCCGGTCCCTGACTCTTCCGCAGTGTGGCTTCCAATAACAATCACATTTGTTCCCGCGGGCATGCGCACTGGCAGCCGTCATCCTACTGATGGAGCCTGAGGCTGCTCCCAGTTTTCACTGTTGTGAATAAGGTCCTTGCTCTCCAACACTGACATACACAAAACTCTGAAATAGATCTCTGGAGGAGGAGCTCCTGGCCTAGAGGGTCTTACCAGTAAGGTACTTCCTGCAGATCGTCAGGTTAGTTTTCAGGAAGGTTTCTGTTTCACACATTAGAATAAGAAACAGTGGGTTGGGTACAGGAATGGCTAGATTTTTTTTTTCTTTTTCCCTTTTCTTTCTCTTCACTTTAACTAGGCTTATGCCCAGCGTGGGGCTTGAACTCATGAACCTGGAGATCAGGAGGTACGTGCTCTGGGGACTGAGCTGGCTGCCACCCCAGAGTGACTAGATTGTCTCACTGCATGATTCAGGACCCAGCGCTGTAACCCCGGAAAGTTGCTGACTGAGCTTTGGAGTAGCTGGGTGGTGATTTCCAAACTCTTGCAACATCCGTTAGTGACTTTATTTGCTTCCCTTCTCTTTCTACTGGAGGGCTGGGCAGACTTTGATGTTCTTCCCGTCTTAGTATTTTCTTGCTAGAAAATACTATATGAAATATAAGTTTATGTAAATATAAATTTACATATCTGTGTTACATACAAATTTCTCTTATCTTTATGAGAGGGAGAGGAACAAGCAGACTCCCTGCTGAGCACAGAGCCAGATGCAGGGCTTGACCCCAGGACTCTGAGATGTCAATCTGAGAGGAAACCAAGAGTTGGTGGCTTGTCTACCTGAGGCCCCCCCCCATTAACCTTTTTGAGACCATTTTCACTCACATGCAATAGTAAGACATCATACAGTGAGGCTCTTGACATTGGTACAGTCCACCACTCAAAGCTTACTTAGATTTTCATATTTCACTTGAATTTTGCTTGGATTTCACCCACATAATTTGGGGGTCCTGGTACAAAATAAAAATGCAGAGACCTCTGTTGCAGAGGAAAAAAATTGTTTTAAAGAAACCAGTCCAGTCATCCTGGGCTTTCCCTAGATACGTACCCCTGAAGCTTTCATATCCAAGATCATTGCCTTTTTTCCCCAAGATGTTATTCAAGAGAGAACGAGCGCGCCAGCCAGCATGAGTGGGGAGGGGAGGGAGAAGCAGGCTCTTCACTGAGTAGGGAGCCCGACGTGGGGTTTGATCCCAGGACTGAGCTAAAGGCAGATGCTTAACTGAATGAGCCACCTTGGTGCCCTCTGTTGCAAAGTTACTCAGATTTTCACATCCGTGACGAGTGTTGTGTGGGGCCCGGCGTGGCTGTGCAGAGGTTGGGTTTGGGTCCTGACCACGTGGCCCCTTTGGGGCCTTGTGCTGCTTCTGAAACCTGGAACCACATCTGGCAACCCCACCCTCATTTTCTCATGGCACCTGCATTTTATTATAACCCCCCAGATCCGAGTTTTGTGAAGGTATGTCATCACTGGAAGGACTGTAGGGACCCAGTGTTAGAACCAAGACGGTTGTGTGGGGCACACGGCAGGGGTCCGAGCTACTAGAGGGGTAGCCCTGAGTGTGGCCCACACGTGGGACGCCGTGCCCCAGCCAGCGGTGCCTGTCGTGTGTGGTTCTGAGCCATCGTGTCACCGGAGGTGTGGAAGCCCGAAGCAAACCCGTGACCCCATTCGGTGCTTTGTCGTCTCATTGCCGGGACGGCAGCACACACTGCCCTGGTTTATTTCAGATGAGCTGTCCAGAATGGCCTTCCTGACCATGACCTTGCACCAAGGCGGAACCACTCAGCTGTACGAGCTGCCGCCCGACACACAGCCTGCTCTGCTCAGCACCTTCAGCGGGGACCGCCGCTTCTCGCGCTTTGGTGCCGTTCTGCACTTGAGTGACCTGGACGGCGACGGCTTAGGTGGGAAAGGAACAGGGCCTCTGGCCAAGAATCGAGTGTCTTTGCTAAACAGACTGGTCCCCTAACTGGATAGCTCAGTGGCCCGGGGGCCTTTACAGCGATTTTGAGTCAGTAAGACCAGAGCCAAGTGAGCGAGACTTCCCGAAGGCTGTAATAGGAGCCGCCCACATCAGCTGTCACTGATGGAGGACAAAGTAGGGAACCAAGGCGTTGCTAGGTGGGCACGAGCTCTGGGTAGACCACGTAAAGGACGACATTGAGGGGAGCCATTTCCTTCTGGTCTCTCTTGCTTGCAGATGAAATCATCGTGGCAGCCCCTCTGAGGATAACAGACATCACCTCCGGGCTGATTGGGGGAGAGGATGGCCGTGTCTATGTGTATAATGGCAAACACGTCAGCTCTGGCGACATGACGGGCAAATGCAAGTCATGGACAGCCCCGTGTCCCGAAGAGAAGGTAACGCGCGCATGCCATGCTGGGAGAGGGGGTTCCCCGGGAGCCTCGCAGTCGTGTCCACCGCAGAGCGTAGGACTTTTACCAGGTCTGCCTGCGGTCAGGACACAGTCATGCCTGTTCTGTAGGCCAGGTGGCCCTGTCTTCTTGGAGACGAGCCCCAGGGACAGCGCGTAAGGCTAGGTGGACATGGTGTCACACTGGTTTGGGCCATAGCCAAGGAGCACAGGTCGGGGCTTTAGAAGCTCCTCAGAACCCCCACTCTTACTTCCTGTTTCACTGTTTTGTTTTTCTTACTTCCTGTTTCACTGTTTTGTTTGTTTTTATTAAGATTTTATTTGAGAGTGCAGAGAGTGCACGCGCTTGAGCAGGGAGCCTGATGTGGGACTCAGTCCCAGGACCCCGGCTTTCATGACCTGAGCTGAGGGCAGATGCTTAACTGCTGAGCCTCCCAGGTGCCCGTTTCACTGCTTTTATTCCTTTTCTCAGATGGGTTTTAAGTTCCTTGGGAATAAAACACTCATTTAAAAAAAAAAAGTTTAATTGCAAAATTAACATTTATTGTAAAATTACAGAAAATATAAATGGTGCAAATTTTTTTTAAAAATTCAAGAATCTTCTACCTAGAGTTGCACTCTGTAGAAACAATTAACCTCTTGGTGTGCATCCTTCTGGTATGTTTTCCTGACCTTAATGGCTACCACTTACGTACGCCTGCTCTGCACCTTGCACTCCCCTCAGCGCTTTCGGCTCTCCCTCTCCCTCCTGGCTGCTTCTGTGACCCCCGTCAAAGCTGGTACGTTGACATTATGCCAGATGACGACACAGAAGATCCGAGAGGAAGGTGCTCTAGGTCACAGTGTTCGGAAATGAAAGGACAGTGACCCGCACCAGAAATGCACTCATTACACTCTGTATGGATAGATTAACTGTGACCTACTGCACATACTTTTGTCTCACCTGCCATTTTTCTGTGCCTGCTTCCGTTCTCCTACGGTACCTTTGCTGGCTGCCTATTCTATCTGTGGATAAGCCAGTTCCTGCAGACGTGACTTAAGTAGCTGTTCTTAGTCCCTTTCATTTCACTGTTCTAAATAAGGATACAGACCCTTCCGTGCGAAGTCCCGGGAAGGGGACTTCTGGGGCCAGAGGGCAGCAGCTGTGCCGCTCCTCTAGAGCGCATGTGCATACGGCCTGCAGTGGCGCTTACGTGAACCGTGACCAGTCCTCTTGTCCCCTTTTCGTTTCAGGCCCAGTACGTACTGGTTTCTCCTGAGGTAAGTACCTCCTGCAGGAATGAAGAAAGGAAACCACCGAAGTGCCATTTCCCTTCAACTGATCAAAGCTGCTGTGTTTTACAGGCAAGTTCGAGGTTCGGGAGCTCTGTGGTCACCGTGAGGTCCAAAGACAAGGTGAGTGAGCACGGCACTCCTGCCGTTACGTGCAGAGGCCGGGGCACGGGTGGTCTCCCTCTACCCCACAGATCTCATCTGAAACGGAGGAACTCAAGAGAAACCTCCACACGCAGTCCCATCGTTCTCCGGGTTTTAGCCCCGAGAGCTGGGCTTGGCAGTTTCCAGCTCGGGAGCTAAAAAGGGTTTGTTTAAAGCTGGAATGTTTAGATTTCAGTGTCCATCATCTCCTCAGCCACGGCCACACATGTCAGTGGTGGCTGCTGGCTCGCAAAGCCCACGTATTACTGGGCTGGGCCTTTGGGGGCATGGGGCAGACCCTCGCCACGTCAGCTCACCACTGCTGATGTTTCCTTCCAGACTGCTGGCGGGTCTGCGGGCCTCTGGGGGGGCAGACGCACGTGCGTGCGCACAGTCTTCCGCTGGCCCCCCCTCCCGCTCCCGCACTCTAGCGTACTGTGCTTCCTCTCGACAAATGCAGGGCGTTGTCCAGACGTGCCATATTGTAGTTGGTTTCTTTCTCACAGATATTTGCTGTCATTTCTTGTTATTTCCTTTTGGGAGCATTCTTGCACAGCTCTGTTTTTATGTAACTCTGCTGATGTTTTTAGAAGACTTCTAGATCAAAGGGTATGTACACTTTGGGTTGTAACAGACACAGCAGTTAAAGGGTTTTATCTTCAAACATACAGCTAGACCACTGCATCCATTCATTCTTTTACTTTAGGATAGGATATTGCACAAAACTGTGCAGGCTCTGAGGCAAAAATCCTGACCTTTAAGGAAAAACAGCATTTATGCTCATGGGAAATAGACTAACACGCAAATCAGGATACGATTAAGAGTCGTGTGAGCGGACTGACTCGGGCTGGGGGACCCTGCCCTCTGGTGGCCCACAGTTCAAGCCTGATAAGCAAACGTATGGTTATCCAGAACAAAAAAAGATGACGATTCTCAAAAGGTCTGGTGACAGGTGATGTCTAAAGCCTGCCTTACACCTAAAACTCATTCTACAGGAGTTACACATCATCAAGAACCCATGAGTTGTACAAAAATAATACATCAACCATGACAACACCAACCGAGAGGCGTGCGATAGCTTATCTGAAAGCAACAGAGTTGATTCCCTGTGTACAACACTGCAAGTTTGCCGCAGCGAACGGTGGTGACAAATGCAAACACCTACCGGGGTGTGGGGTGCAGCTCTCCTGCCCGGCGGACACGGGCAGCCTGGGGCGGCGGCCAGCAGCTGCTCACTGACCTCCTGCAACGAGACAGCTCGCTCCTGAGCCGCCTTCGTCCCCTTCTGTCACTGGAGCACAGCAGGGTGCCTGCTAGGGCAGGGGCTTCACAGGCCAATGAACAATGCTGTTTCGTGTCCTCCACAGACCCAAGTTGTCGTCACTGCCGGAAGGAGCTCTTTGGGAGCGCGACTCTCCGGGGCCGTGCATGTCTACAGCCTCGGCCTCAAGTAAAGACTTGCCCACCTTTTCCTCCTGTGTGTCCGCTCTCCGTGCTGAGTCATCTGCAGGGTGAGCATTCTGGTGGACAGGGGCGGATCCTGCTAGAGGTGGGGCTCCTGGCGCGGAGACAGGCCGAGCCGGGACTACGACACACTGAACGACCACAGATACTCTGCTGCTTCATGTTCCCTCCCAGTGTTGCCTTCCTTGCTTCCTCTGTATTGAAACTTGCTCCCAGCAAGTTTCCTGGCATCAGACCTACCGCTCTCTTCCACACAGATATCTAGGTCTTCCTGAGGCCTGGAAGGACTTCTCTGTGCTTAGTTAGCTCTTAGGGAAATCTGTCACAGTCGCTCCTAAAAGTGTCCTTTTAAAATTGGCGACCCATTCCAATCAAAGTGAAATAGAAATCACAGTATGCAGGAAAGAATGAGCAGAGAAACAGTAGAAGTAGGGGGGTGACTCTAGTCACCTGCTGTAAGTGAGTTGGTCCTTTCTTAGGATTATAGTATTTTCAGGGTTTCAGAGAGTGAAGGGCAAGTACAAAATGAGAACCTCCCCTTTTAGTGCCCTCACCTGCTTTTGCAGAAGTGGCTGTTCTAACAGCTGAACCAGTGGAGTCACTGGGGGATGTCTTTCCAAGGGTAGCCCTCGTCGCACTAGGTTGGTACGAGCCATACCCACAAAACTTGCCCTGTAGAGCTCTGGCTGGAGGCCACTGTGTGCGCACTGGCTTCCCCGGTTCCCGGGCTGGCTGCCGGGGCACGTGTTGGCCAGGCCTGCGGTGGGCTCACTGCAGGAAAGGGATCTACCACAGGCTGCTGTAGCCAGGAAGAGCCTTCTCCTCCTGGCACTAGAAGCAGAGAAAAATAAAGGACAAGATCCCTTTATAGCTTCTCTAGAGGCAGCGTGGAAACTGGTTCAAAGACGACAGGAATTGCGCTGCAGAATCCAGTTAAAGTAGAAATCAAGGGAAAGCTACTTGAGTTAGCATTGGGAGCATAAGAGGAGGACGGAGGGGGAACAGATAGGCATATACCTAGAGCGCACCTTGGGATGACTCCTGGGGCTGTCCTTCCTACAATGGGCGCTAGCTGCTGGTTCCCTAGGGAACAGCAAAAGGCACAGAGACACCATTTGGTTTCATTTGGGTAACAGTGAGTGGTAGCTCAACTTGTGTGAAATACTATTTTTGGTGGTTAAGTGCCAGAATTCCTTAACTGTATTCACGTATGCATTGAGAAGTCTGTGTTCTCTCACCCCGCCATGGCTAGAGAAAGGGTCTGCTTCCCCTGCTAGGAGGGCACGCCTGTGCTGCCCAGCATCATTTTTCTCAATGCCTAAACACACCAGACAGAGGCAAGTTCTCACACGAGATACTTAACCATGGTAATCCCATATTCAAAAGTGCGAAACAGTATTCCTACTTCTAAAGGTCAACCTGGACGGCAAGGACGTACACACTGGCCTGTGGAGTCTAATGCATTATCCCCATAGGTGGGTTACGTTTTCATTCTAAGTAGTAACCAGTTCTAAACAGATTCTGAAATGCTTAACACAAATGGAAACACCTTATAGGGTTTTCATCTCTCATTAACACAAATCTGCACTTAACTCTATGACATTTCAAAGATATCAAAACATGTATAATTTGTTATTTTTTTTTAATTATAAAACTTGCTTCAAGATCAAAATGGTTTCATACCTTTGAAACAGACCTGTAGAGAGTTGGAGCAAGTTTGGGAATGAGCCCAGCTCTCTGAATGCCCATCCATGCACCGTCAGTTCATCTTCGCAGGTGTTATTAAAGTAATCAAAGTAAATCCTGAGATTAAAGTGTGTTAAAATTGTAACTCCAAAAATAAAGCTTTGTACAACTCTGGGAATAATGAGACCAACAGCTTTTATTTAGTGATTATTTCTCACAGTCTGTTTGCTACTTCTGCCACCTTTCCTTAGGAGGCCTTCCAAAAACAGTCTATTAAGAACCTCATTCCTTGCCCTTGTTGACGGGATAGGACTGCTCGCTCGCTCACATGACCCAACACTTGTGTTCAGTCATTTTAACTCAAGATTTAAAATCTCCTACCTTCTTAGGCAAGAAGCATGCTGCTGTCTGCAAAGCAGGGCAAGTTGACCTTTTGAAATCCTCCTTTATCTAACCACGTTCAAGAACTTTATAAACCACCAGTAAGTTTTCTTCATCAGACTTAAGAAATAGTGTTTCCTTTTTATTGAGGAAACATGACTCCTGAAAAATAATTATTTTACTCAAGTCTACAACCTAAGTCACACCAAAAGGAAAAAGGCCAAAATTATATTCTGTGCCTGACTCGGGTCAGATCAAGCCCCTCTGGGCTCTCACTTCTTCCCCTGTCACAGTGAAGTCCTATTTCTAACCTGAGATCAAGATCAACAGCCGTGCTCTGAGGTGTGGCAAAGACACTTGGTCTTGAAAGTTATCACACGTGTATGATGCGAGAGGTATGTATATCTACATTCTGACCCACGGGGAGATGCCAAGTGGGCCACTCCGTGCTGAGACCAACCCAGCCTGGGCCATCGTGGCCTCCTGCTTCTAGTGGCTTCTATCCACACACGGGGAAAACTACTTACTACTGTTTTCTCTCAAATCAGCTACTGGAATAGCATTTTTATTCCCATCATCAAACCACTTGGTGAATGGACTCCTCAACTTCCTGTGACACTATTACTGTATCAGGTAACCCCACCATTACCGGCATATTGATTTTACTACTATTAAAACATTTGCAGTAGAAGAGCAGCTCTGGACACTCTGAAGTTTATCTGCCTTCAGGTTTTAGGAAGCCCCCTGTCAGGCTCTGAGGTGCAGGGATACAGAGTAACTGGGCTACATACACCTCCATCTACTCAAGTCAGGCAATGACCTAAGAGCTACAAAACAGTAAGAGAATGGAAACAGTTTCTTTCAACATTACCTCCAAAGGCTCCCATTATAGCCAAGCAGAGAAAAACTTTCGGGGGTCAAGAGAACAAAAATCTTTCCTTTTTATCTGCCTTATATAAAAGGGTGACAAATACAAGAAAATAAGGTACATTAAAGATTAATTTAAAGCACAAGCTTTCAGAGTTTGTTTTAAGGTTAATATGTAGTTCTTCTGCCTTTCTAGGCACCTGAGAGTCAGGAAGTTCCCAAGAACATGATCCCTTTAGTAAGAACCGCTGCCTGATCTCATCACCGTGGGCTTGTCAAGTTTTCAGGCGTTGCTGGGCCTGAGACATGTATAAATCAGAAAACCGCTACAACAATCTATTCTCACATCAGATCTATAGAAACAGCACTTTAAGGTTGTGGAAACAGAATTTTGGCCTTTTACAAAGCACATACTTCTTTCCTCAATTTTGAAAATGCAGAAGTTCTAACATTATGGAGTGCCATGGTATCTTTATCATCAGACATAATTTTAGTGATTGTTTTTCAAGTCTCTGACTCTATAGAAGAAAATAATGGAAGAGTACCAGAAGCTTCCGTGACTGCCATGAAAAGTAACCCAGTCTCTCCTATGTGATGTCTCTAACGGTTCGTTAGGACACTCCTGCCTGGTCCCAGTCCGTCCGGCCGGAAGCTGTGCTTTGTTTCTATTCTTCTGTCTGCCTGAAGGGACTTCTTGGGTAAAGAGGCCATCTAAAAGCAGAAAAATGAATCATTTTGTTTCTGTCTTAAATGCCTTGAGTAAAAGGAGAGGTGACTCGCAGATGAGGGGAGACTACAAGCCCCGTGTCAGTACCCTAAGTAGTCAATCCTGGTGTAAACTGGGTGTAGAAAAGTAAGAAAGAGAGTCAACTTTTTATCTTTTCTTAATGAGAATACTACGTTTCAGTCTGGGTTCTGACAAAGCCTGCAGCGTAACTGCCGGCATCTGTCTAAATGCAGAATGCTGGTCACAGAGCGATGCACCGTGCGTGGGGTACTACGCCATGTGCTGTGCCAGGCACGGTACCAGTAATACATGCTTTCTGTTATCTTACTTAATTCTCCCACTAACCCTCTGACACACCTGCTACTGACTTCACTGACAGATGTGGAAATATGACTTGCTTGGGGTCACAAAGCTGGTGACCCACCAGCCAGGCAGTCAGTGTGCCTGCAGAACCTGAGGTCAGCCCCTCGGCGGCGCTGCCGCAACCTAGGCCCTTCATACCACGGGAGGTAGAGGAGCTTCTAGTTGTCGTCCCAGGAATGACAGCAAACGCCTCCAGATGAGGCCACTTCCCATAAACATAATTCCTGTAATCAGCCAAAACACTCTGTGGTCCTAAAAGAAAACACAAAGTTAATTTCAATCACACAAGGTCAGGTTCCTTAGCAGTAAAATTCCCCAACTGTGGTTGCCCCAGAGCTTAAAAGAAGCCGTGTGTTGTTTGTACAGCTCTTTCCCGTAGAAAGGACTGAAGAACAAGCCTCAATAGCATCCAGAATTAGAAGGGAAGCAGGATATAAAAGGGCTTCAATATTTAAAAATCATCTATAAGCCAAACATAAGCACTTTACTTTGTGTTTCCTCGCAGTCTTTGTTTACATGTATACAAAATTTTAATAGTTACAATCACAAAGGACGTACAACCGGATTCAAGTTGTTTGCTTACAGTCACAGTTGTGAGCTGTGAGCTGAGGTGTCCTGGACACCACAACACCCTAGAGTATTTAAGTTTTCAAGGAAATCACAATGACATCTGCAGAATGGACCTACCTACTTCATATACAACTTATTATGTAATATCACACAAACTATGTCATAAGAGAAACTTTTGGCCGAGTAATCCCATGAAAAAATTACTAAGATATTAGACATTGAGTGCATCATGAGCCAAGAAAGTTTGGGAACCTCTGACCTACAGTAAACATCTTCCTTGTCATTTTCCAGCTTGTACTCTCTGGCAGTGTAACGTGCATGCACCTGTGGACGGAACCACAGACCCCCAGGGAAGGGGTCCCAGCCCCAGCTGTGTCATAGGTGGCTACCAACCACGGCCTGGGTAGCTCCAGGGAGGGAGAGCTCCCCTGCCCCAAGGCAGTGTGTTACACAAATGGTTAGCTCTCACTGGTGGAAATGCACACCATATATGGAGGAGAAACCCATCTCTCTGGAACACGAACTTTAGACATGTATCAGGAAGACAAGGGCTAACACAGGTTATTTTGGTGAACACATTTACAGTTATCCAAAAAGAGGGTCTAGTTTATTAAGTAAAAATGATGTTTACATGCGATTTGCAACAGTAGATTACTACTGTCTTTGCTGTAGACTGTGCATACCACCTATGAATAAAAATCTGATGGCACCTGGGTGACTCAATGGGTTAAAGCCTCTGCCTTCGGCTCAGGTCATGATTTCAGGGTCCTGGATCGAGGCCCACATTGGGCTCTCTGCTCAGCAGGGTGCCTGTTTTCCCCCTCTCTGCCTGCCTGCCTCTCTGTGTACTTGTGATCTGTCAAATAAATAAATAAAATCTTTGAAAGAAAAAATTGAGAATGCCAAAATGTGATAAACTAGAGAGAGAAATTCCAAGCAAGCTTGAAATTCCAAACACAGAAATCATGGGAAGATGGTACCGAAGGAGGACGTGAAGCTCACCCCGTCCCACAGGCAGAACTAGACAACATGAGTGTGAATAACACGGAAAATGACCTGGAGACTGACCGGACAGACTCCTCGAGTGGGAGGAGGGGCCGCATGAAAGACAGCAAGAAGCGCAGAGACCTGGTGGGGAGCTAACTGAAACGGGGGCTGTCCGTGAGAGAAATGAAGCTGCCGGCACAGAGAAGGGAGAGAAGCAGACTATCATGCTGGGGAGCCTGCACGAGAATACAAGTCCCTGTAACATCTGGCTTTGAAAACCAGAAGGGCTGAGTTCTGGGAGTTTTTGCGAATTTAAACCATCATCAGGCTCAACTTTAGGAGAGTAGAGAGTGGGAAAGGAAACTGAGTCACTACCATTAAAGAGACAACACATCTGACAGCCTGGGGAGATAAAGCACAGAAGCAGCGGCCTGAAAACACCTGGGGCATACAGTGGGAGAGCTGCCTGCTTATCTGAGAGTGTTCTGGAGAAACAGATCTTGGGAGACTCCTCCAGGAACAAAGGACGCGCAGGTGCTATGCACTGCCCGGGAGAACCAGCACGGCACTCACTGACTGGCTTACGCCGCACCCAAACTCTTACCCCTGAGCTGATCTGCACCTTCTAGTCAGGCCGGCCTCAGTCGCAGCACTGAGGTTCCGCTCCCCCAGAAGACCCACACAGACCTTGCTAACACTGAGGCTCCCACACCCGGTGGGAGCTTTGCATCCACCACCTCCAAAGCAGGAGCCCATCAAAAGCAGCACCCCCTGCCTGGCCCTGTGCAAGCTGCCCCATAGGGGCCAGCACCACTCCAAAGTACCTCCTGCCCAGGGACGGGGGATGCTAACCACACACACTGAATGTGGCCCTGAAAGTGGGCTGGGGGCAGACGGCGGCTCCGACTGCAGGGTCTGCACATCCACGGAACCTTCTCAGGGGACCGTGCAGGGAAGCAGTCTGCAGCTCCGGCAAACACCTGCTCTGACCCGACTCAAGCCCAAGGTGGCCCAGACACGCCCCCAGTAGGCAGAAAGAGCCCCCGTGGACACCTGGACTGCCAGCAAACCCAGCCCAGCCACATGGGAGGGTGCACGCAGCACACCACGAGAAGAGGTTCTGGTGAGCAGGGACCTCGCACTGAAGGCAGACAGGACCTCTTCTCCATGTGGCCACCACCTTCAAGAGAAGACACAGCCAACTTTCCTAACACACACAGGGACACCGAGAGGCAGAAAAAATGAGACAAAGGAGTATGTCCCAAATGAAAGAACAGGAGAAATTCACAAGAAGATATGCCTCCATTCCATATGCCTGATGGAAAATTTAAAGTAATCATCGGGGGCGCCTGGGTGGCTCAGCTGTTAAGCGTCTGCCTTTGGCTCAGGTCATGATCTCAGGGTGCTGGGATCGAGCCCGGCATCGGGCTCCCTGCTCGGCGGGAACCCTGCTTCTCCCTCTCCTTCTGCCCCTTGTGTTCCCTCTATCGCTATCTCTGTCAAATAAAATCTTAAAAAAAAAATGATCTTATACTCAGTGGACTTAAAAGTGGAGGACATAAGTAAGACCTTAACAAGGAGATAAGAAAGAACCATTTAAAGATGAAGAACACGATAAATGCAACTGAAAATACATTAAATGGAAAAATTACCAGCTAGAGGAAGCAGAAGAACAGATCAACGACTTGGAGGGCAGAGTCATGGAAAGTAAAGTTAACCAGGTGAGAGAAAAAAAAAATATGCAAAACAAGAACAGACTTAAGGAACTCAGTGGCTCCATCAAGTATAATAACATTGGCATTATAGGGATCTCAGAAGGAGAAAAGGGGGTAGCACATTTATGTAAAGAAAAAATAGCTGAAAACTTCTAGAATCTGAGAAAGGAAACAGAAATCCAGATCCAGGAGGCACAGAGATAGCCCAACAAAATAAACCCAGGAGGTCCACCCAAGACACACAGTGATTGGGGGCGCCTGCGTGGCTCTGTAGGTTAAGCATCTGCCTTAGCTCAGGTCATGATCTCAGGGTCCTGTGATCAAGCCCCATGTCATAGAGCTCCCTGCTCAGCATGGAGTCTGCTTCTACCGACAACTCCCTCCGCCACGCCCCACTGATGCTCACTCTAATTTTTTTTTTTTAAGCTAGTAGTTAGGGGCACCTGGGTGGCTCGGTTGGGCGACTGCCTTCGGCTCAGGTCACGATCCCGTCGACCCGGGATCAAGTCCCACCTCAGGCTCCCTGCTAGGCGGGAAGCCTGCTTCTCCCTCTCTCACTCCCCCTGCTTGTGTTTCCTCTCTGGCTGTGTTTCTGTCAAATAAATAAAATCTTAAAAAAAAAAAAAAAGCTAGTAATTAAAATGGCAAAAAGTGATGATAAAGAGGATTTTTAAGAATAGGAAAAGAAAAAAGTTAAATATAAAGGAAACCCTATATAGCTATCAGCTAATTTCTCAGCAGAAACTGCAGACAAGAAGGGAGTAGCATAATAAATTCAAAGGGCTGAAAGGAAAAAAAGCAGCAGCCAAGAATACTCTATCCCACAGGGTTGTCATTCAGAATAGGAGAGAGAGAGAGAGTTTCTCACAGAAACAAATTAAATGAATTCGTCACCACTAAACCAGTGTTACAAGAAATGTTAAAGGGTTAGGACTCTCTGAGTGGAAAGGAGAGACCATAAGTGACAGAATGAAAAGTAGGAAACATAAAAGCAGTAGAAATAAGTACATCCATAAAAGTCAGTCAAAGGATGCAAAAGGATGTAAAAAGTATGACACCTAAAATGTGGGTGGGAGGGAAGAGGAGTAAAGAATGCATTCAAACCTAGGCAACCATCAGCCTAATACAGACTGTTACATGCAAAAGATGTTATATGCAAACAAGTGGTAACCACAAACCAAACACCAGTAACAGATATGCAAAAAATTAAAAAAAAAAAAAAAAAAGACTCCAAGTACAACACTAAGGAAAGCCAACTAATCATGAAAGAAGAGAGCAAGGGAAGAAAGAAACACAGGAGAATTACAAAAATAACCATTCCAGATGCAACAAAATGGCAAAAAGTACCTATCTATCAACAATTACTGTGAGTGTAAATGAACCAAATGCTCCAATCACAAGACAGAGGGTGACATAATGGATAACAACACAGACCCATCTCAAGGTGCCTATAAGAGACTCATCTGAGGTCTCAGGACACCTGCAGATGAAAGGAGAAGGGATGGTGAAGTATTTCACCATGTCCATGCACATGGACACGAAAAGGGTAGCAATACTCACACTGGAAAAAATACTTTAATACAAAGACTGTAATGAGACAAAGAACAACATTATAATAATAAAGAGGACAACTGGACAAGAAATAGAACAAGCTGGTTGGTTGAAAAAAAAAATCAACCCAACTGATAATCCTTTAGTAAGACTCATCAAAAAGAAAGTCCAAACAAAATGAGAAATGAAACAGGAAATAATAACTATCATCAGAGAAATGCAAAGGATTGTAAGAGAATACTATAGAAAATTATATGCCAAAAAACTGGATAACCTAGAAGAAATGAATAAATTCCTATAAACATAACCTCCAAAAACTGAATCAGGAAGAAATAAAGAAATCTGAACAGATCAATTACCAGCAATGATACTGAATCAGCAATAAAAAAAATAAAAAAAAATAAAGGGAAATAAATGATGACATGAAATGCTCCAATATCAGAATTATTGGAATCCCTGAAGGAGTTGAGAGAGAGAAGCCTAGAAGATATAGCTGAACAAATCATGGATGAAAATCCCTAATGTGGGGAATGAAACAAGTAGGGGCAGAGTGGACACCCCCAAGATCAATGAGGACAGAAAAACCTCCAGGGCATAATTGTGAAATTCATGAATCATAAATTCAAAGAATTTGTCTTAAGGACAGCTAGGGGGAAGTGATCCCTTACATACAGAGGGAGGACCATCAGAATAACCTCAGACCTATCCACAGAAATCTGGCAAGCCAGAAAGGGCTGGCAAGACATATTCAGGAAATTACATGAAAAACATATGCAACCAAGGATAATGTACCCAGCAAGGTTGATTTTCAAAATGGAAGGCGAGATAAAGAGCTTCCAGGACCGGCAAGGTCTAAAAGATTATGCAACCATCAAACCAGCACTACAGGAAATATTAAGGGGGGTTCTATAAGAGAGAAACGAACTCAAGAGTGACACAAAACAGAAATTTACAGAGGTAATCTATAGAAACATGAACTACACAGGCAACATGATGTAAAAAAAAAAAAACTATCAATAATTAATCTCAATGTGAATAGCCTAAATGCTCCAATAAAAAGGCACAGGGTTGCAGACTGGATTAAAGGACAGGACCCGTCCATATGCTGTCTAGAAGAGACACATTTTGAATCTAAAGACACTTCAAGACTGAAAGTGAGGGGATGGAGGACCATCTTTCATGCCAACGGACCTCAAAAGAAAGCCGGGGTAGCGATTCTCATATCAGACAAATCAGATTTTAATCTAAAGATTGTAGTAAGAGATATGGAAGGATACTACATCATTCTTAAGGGCTCTATAGACCAAGATCTAACAATTGTAAATATTTATGCCTCCAACATGGGAGCAGCCAAGTACATAAGCCAACTGTTAAGCAAAATAGTCATACTGATACGAATACATTAATTGTAGGAGATCTTAACACACCACTCTCAGCAAGGGGCAAATCATCTAAACAGAAAATCAAAGAAACAAGAGCTCTGAATGACACATTGGACCAGATGGATCTCAAAGAGATATTCAGAACATTCCACCCTAAAACAGAATACTCATTCTTCTCGAGTGCACATGGAACTTTCTTGAGAACAGAACACAGACTAGGTCACAAATCAGGGCTCAACTGATACCAAAAGACTGAGATTATTCTTTGCATATTCTCTGACCATAATGCCTTGAAACTGGAACTCAACCATAAGAAAAAGTTCAGAAGAAATACAAATACTTGGAAGCTAAAGACTATCCTGCTCAAGATTCTTTGGATCAACCAGGAAATCAAGGAACTTGAACACTTCATGGAAACTAATGAGAATGAAGATACATCTATGTATAAACCTATGGGATAAACCCCCCTCCCAAACAAACAAACAAACAAAAAACTATGGGATACAGCAAAGGCAGTTCTAAGGGGGGAAATACATAGCCATCCAAGCCTCACTCAAAAAAATTGAAAAATCCCGAATACACCAATTCCAGTTACATCTTAAAGAACTGGAAAATCAACAACAAATAAACCCCCCCACACACAAGACGGGCAATAATTAGGATTGGAGCAGAGATCAATGAATTAGAAACTAGATACAGAACACATCAACAAAACTAGAGGTTGGTTCTTTGAAAGAATAAGATCAATAAACCATTGGCCAAACAAATCCTAAAGAAAATAGAGAGGACCCAAATTAATAAAATTATGAATGTAAGGGGAGAGATCACGATTAACACCAAGGAAATTAACACCAATCACCAGAAATTACATTCAAGTTGTATGCCAGTAAGTTAAACAACCTAGAAGATACAGATGCATTCGTGGAAACCTATACACTTCCAAGACTGAAACAGAAAGAAACTGACAATCTGAACAGACCAATATCTAGTAACGAGATTGAAGTGTGATCAAAAACCTCCCAAAAAAACAAGAGCCCAGGACCTGATGAATTCCCTGGGGAATTCTACCAAACATTCAAAGAAGAAATAATACCTATTCTCCTGAAGCTGTTTCAAAAAAAAACAGAAACAGAAGGAAAACTTCCACACTCTATGAAGCCAGCATTACTCTAATCCCCAAACCAGACAAAGACCCCATCAAAAAGGAGAACTTCAGACCAATATCTCTGATGAATATAGATGGCAAGATTCTTTTTTTTTTTTTTTAAAGAT
>PITA01015347.1:0-50417 GCA_004023965.1 Spilogale gracilis
TTGGTGAAAGCAATAAAACTCAGATCGCTTCCTTGGAGAGATAGCGACGGCTATAATGCGCTGGGGGGATCAGGGGTTTATTTGCAGATCCTGGATAAAAGATGATATATCGACACAGTTTAGAGTGTCACTGCGCCTGGCCTCTCAGGAAGCCACAAGTACATATTTCCTGAAATATCAGCCAACACAATATCTAATCCACAAGCCACTTAAGCATGGGAGGGGAAGCTCAGCATCTTACAAGTTCGCTCCTGCTTTCCTAGTTATGGGTGGGGAGACCCCACCCGGACAGACTCTGGTGCGTCTGGAAGAGCCCTCCCCTAGCCATTGTCTTCAGTCCAAGTAATCGCTTAGTGATGGCTTTAATAAATACGTCTGAGAACTGTCCTTATGCTCAGTAAATATTGGATTAGCTTTTCAATGACCAGGCTCTTGAAGAGGCTGGATCAATCCACACCAGGCCTGACAGTCAATAGGTAAGGAAAACAAGTTCTTCCCTGGCTGGGGTGGGGAGCGTTGACAAGAGGGTTCCTCCTCTTATCAAGTTATCAGATTCTACTAAATATGACTAAATGGGAAAGTGAGAGCTCCAAATTTTGAATTTGGATTAGCTGGTCTTTCCACCATCTTAGTTTTGTTCATTAAGGTCTGAGTGACTTTGTCCCAGGGCAACCTGTGTTTATTTCCACAGCACGAACTCTTTGTTTTAGCACATGTTTGCTTGTTTGTTTAGGGGGTGCTTATGGGAGTTTTTGGCCAGGCTGCTGGGGGAGGTGTCTGACCCGAATGATGTCTGATAGCCCTGGGATAACTCAGACTGCTTAGGTGAGGAAAACTGGACAAATTCCTTGGAAGCTCTACTCTGTCCCTGTTACTGAAGTTTGCTGGCCAAAATGATGCAGGAGACTCTGAGAATTAATGCCCAAGTTCCTCACTCTTTCAACACGAGGAAGGGTGATGGTAAAAGAAGTCTCTGAACCGGTTTCCCATCCCATTCAGATGCCAATGATCCCCCCCCCCCCCCCGCGCATAATTCGAATGACTGGGGTCCGGTCTGTACCAGAGGGGTCTGGCTGGGCACAAGTGGCTTCAGAAACGGCTGCAGCTGAAACTGAGCTGGGCCCAGACTGAGCGGCCCCTCATGCTCTCCCAGTCTTTCTTACAGTGTGCAGAAGGCTGGCTTGCTCGCCTGGGCGTCGTGACTAGGTGGGAGTGGGGGGATTGGATTTTCATTTTCTAAAGCCTCGAAGTCCGTAGGATCCCAGCATCCCCGGGCCCTGGGCAGCTGGGTCTCCTCCTGAGCCTGACACAGTCCGGCGGCCAGACAGGAGAAGACCGGCGAAGCTGCTCTCCGGAGCCCACACACTAAAGGCGACAGTTCATATACCATACCAGAGCCGGAGGGTCAGAGCCAATATTTGGTAGGGGAGAGAGACAGAGGGCAGAGACAGACTGGGGGGTGGGGGGGAGCGAGCAAGGGAGCGAGAAAGCGAGGCATCCAGCTCTCAGTGTGTCATGGGGCCTAGGCGGGGCAAGTGCCCTCTGAAGCCATCAAAGACAGGGGTGGCTTTTTTCCCCTCCTCCAGCCTCCTCCCCAATAGATATAGCACGAATTTTTAATGCGTCTTCCTTTCACAGACAACAATACAGGGTTTGAAAGCCGGACACAATTTGGGTTTTGTGCGGGTCCCTCCTCGCGCTCCCTCAGCCCAGCTGGCCATATGGAATCCAGCATGGACCCCGCAGATGACAAAGGGACCTAGTGACAGGCCCAACAAAACCCCAAGGAGACTTCTGCCTGACTCCGGGATTCACTGCCCGCGATAAGCGCACTGAATGGTGCGGGGTGGAGGGGGAGGGAGGGTGGGCCCCTTCTCCCTCTTCCCCTCTCTCTGTCCCCTTCGATCCTTTCTCTGTCTCTTTTTAATATGCACGCCTCTAACATCCCCGGCTCCCAGCTCTCCCATTGTGCCGTTTTGTGCGGCCCGCTGTAGATTGGGCGAAGATAGACTGCCTAAGCGGACCCTGGGCCGGGTGCGCTCCCAGGGCGCTGGGGTTAGGGCCACACAGGGCTCCGCGGGTGCTTTTATTGACTCCATAGGGATCCGGGCATAGAGAGAGGCAGGCGCCAGACCCACCTCCCCAGCTCCCAGTCCTGCCAGCGCACAGCGGGCCTGCGGGCCTGCGGGACTGGCCACCACCCCAAACGCACCCTCAATGCGCCCTCAGTGCATGCACAGTGGAAGCCTTCCAGAATTTGGACTTTCCACTCTGCCTCCTTCCTCCCTGGAGGCTTGGGGAGGGGGCTCCTATGATCATTCTTGGCCCCCAGAAGCTCTAGGCCTTGGACGGTCAAAATCAACTGAGTCTGGGCTGTGCCTCAGGCCTCCTGACAATCCCACTCCAAAAGGCTGGGAAGTCTTACATCCCTTCCCCACAGATTTGGGAGTTACAGGGGAATTACCAGTGGGATCTTGAGTGGTTGGTATCAGGGCAAGCTGGGCATCTGACTATTGTACAATAAATGATTCAGGGAGAATTCTCTTGGTCTTTATAAACAGCAAGAACTAAAATCCCAAACGCTTCCAAGCTAGTGTGGGGAACAAAGGGAGACTTCTCAGTATTTAGGAAAACCTGGGTGAACCCGAATGAACCTGGAGATGGGGAAGCACATTTAGGAAGACATTAGAAAGACTCCAGCGCCCTCAATTATCCAGGGGCCGGTGCGCACCGCAGAAATAACGTGTAATCACGTCCCTGGGCGTGTTGAGCTGAGTGCTATTGACGCGCAGATTTGGTCACACGGATAATCATGTTTACTTTAGATATTGAATTAAATCTGATCATCAACTAGAGGGAGCGAGAAAGTCAGCTGGGACCGCTCCCTTTGCTTGGCCTCCTTGCCATCCCCTCCTACCCTCCCCAGCCTTGAAGGTGGAGCTCAAGAGAAAACGAGAGATACAATTTTACAATTTCCGAATGGGGCCGACTTTCAATCCTGAGGCATCTCATCTCCCGCTAGGCTCTGAGCTACAGGGACCTCGGTATTTTCGGAAATCTTCGAGATAGAAGAGAGAAGCGCCCCCTCCCTGCAAGCGTGGCCTCTTGAGACGCACCCCTGCGTGGGCGAGTGTGCCGCAGCATCCGCCAAGGAGATCTCCGTGCGACCAGGGTGGGACAGAATCAGTTCTCTATTAGGTACCGGCCGGTGCGCCCTCCCCCGGGCGAACCCGGGGATGTTTGTTTGCTTCCGGCTCCCACCACCACAGCCCTGCAGGCCGGGTTGCAAGACCCCGCCTCCAAACCCCTACTTTCAAGCAAGCACTTCCCTCAGTTTCACGCGGAAGAGCTGGCCTGGAGGGCCGCGCGCCGCCAAATCCTAGGAGGGGCGGAGGCATGGGATCCAGTCTGGGGTTTTGGGCTTGGAAACCCAGAAAGGACGGGGATGGAAGGGAGGAGGGAAGGTTCGGTTTGTAGGGATTGTCACTGGCTCCTGCTAGCCGGCTCTCCCGGGCTAAAGAACCTAGAGGAAGCTGCAGCAGCTCCCCCCTCCCCTGCGCCCTGGTCCTGGCATTCCACATCACTGCCAAAGCTTCCAGCACCCCGAAACGCGCCCCCCCGCTCGGTTCCGCGCCCTGGTCTCACAGCGGTCTCCCAGGCCGCCTCTAGCTAGTCCGCGGATTTTGAAAAGGGGGTGGGGATAGGGAGAAAGCCGACCAGTCTCAACCTCAGCCTCCCCGCCCCCTTCATCGCGCGAGGTAAATCAAATGCAACAAAGTGAAAGTCATCGACTGTAGTGGCTTCAACAGCTTCTCAGGCTGAAGGAGCCACTCGTAGATTTGGGCGAGCGAGGGGGGTTTTCTCCCTTCGCCTCGGCGTTTCCCAAAGTCACTTTTCCTCCCGAAGCCAGAACGCTGCCACCCGGACTCAGACAGCGCGGGAGGCCAGAAGAGAGGCCCGAGAGAGGGCGGGCGACCTCGGGCTTCGGGTCGACAGCTCGAAGGTCTGAAGCCAACCGCTCCCGCCCCAGCTGGGGATCCGTGGCGCGGGGCCTGGCCGGCACGCCCGGCCTCGGCCTGTTCCGGGAGCCTCTCTAGCGTCCCAGGCATCCCCGGTCCCAGGACCCAAAGGAAAGAGCGGGTGAAACTGTTGCAAGCGGCCTGGCCGGGGTCCTTGCCCCAGGCCTCAGGCCCGGCGCAGGGCGACAAAGTAAGACAAACGGGAGGATCGGGCTTAGTTTTTTAAACACAGGATTTTTATTAAAATTCTTATTTAAAAAAATCGAAAGCTTTCAGCGCCCGGCGCTCTAGGGGAACCGCAGGGAACCGCTGAGCTCCCAGTTCCGGGGCTCAGGACCCCGAGGTGGGGCAGGGGGCTTCTGGCCTACACATTTTTTCCTTTTTCATATTTGAGAAATGTTTGCACTGAACAAAATATAAAAGGAGAAGAAAGCAGGGGTAACCAAACATAAGCAAACCCAAACAAACCACAAATAAAGGAGCTGGGCCCTGAGGGGGAACAGGCCCGGACTGAAGATCGTTTTGGCAACAATCACCACCGACATTTACAACGAAAAGCGAAATCTGCCACCAGTTGCAAAACGTTTACAGGGTCATAAATACTTAGCATTTTCTTATAAAAAAAAAAAGGAAAAATTCTCTATATTTTTAAAGTGTTCTCCACTTGCTTTAGAAGAAGACGGCAGACAATATCGCTACTCACACAAACATATTTTACAAAATTCACAAAAGCGGGGCGGGGGGTGTGTATGTTGGTCCTTTCCTCGTTCTCAAGTGAGGACGTTAACGTTGGGACGATTTGGTCCCCCCCTGGGGAGAGGCAAAGAAGCGAAGCTGCGCAAACATTCTGTAAACTCGGCTTATAGTTCAGCCCCCTCCAAAGGTTCAAAAGGAGAGAGGGATGGGGCAGAGATGGGGGGACGGAATCCGCCACTCCAGGGAGGCGCAGGCGACCTCCCGGGCGCCTCCACAACGGAGCCAAGAGTCAACTCGACTCCATAATAATAATAATAATATTAATAATAATAGCCACCTTAAGGACCGAGTCCTCCTCGCTGCCGCCGCCGCCAGAGTGGGGCCGGGGTCTAGGGCCGCGAGTCTCGGAGGGGCGGCGCTCACCAAGTCCACTGCTGGGCCTGGACCAGGGGATGTGCCGTCGGGTACTGGGGGGTGCTGGCCGAGCTGTACTGGGCGTTGTACTGCATGTGCTGCAGAGACTGCGCGCTGTAGGCCGAAAAGGGGATGCCGGCCTGGAAGGTGGCGGCTGCCAGGTCCTGGGCTTTGAGCGCGTGGCACGGTTTGCCGTCCCTGACCAAAACGGGCACGGCCACCCGGCGCGGCGAGGGTAGGGGCGTCACCTCCATACCTTTCTCGGCTCGGGCGCGCTTCATCTTGTAGCGGTGGTTCTGGAACCAGATCTTGACCTGCGTGGGCGTGAGGCGGATGAGGCTGGCCAGGTGCTCGCGCTCGGGCGCCGACAGGTACCGCTGCTGCCGGAAGCGCCGCTCCAGCTCGTAGGTCTGCGCCTTGGAGAAGAGCACCCGCCGCTTCCGCTTCTTGCCCGCGTCCCCCCCGCCGCCTGGGGTCTCCTTGTCATTGTCCGGTGACTCGTCGGCCGAGGGCTCCGGGGACTTGGAGTTTGAGTCTTGGGGCGCCGCGCCGGCCGCCAGCCCGTGCACTGGGGGAGAGAGAAGCGCGTCAGGCGCCGGCTGGGCCAGACCCCGCGCGCCCCGGGTTCTCCGTGCGCCCTCAGCCCTCCGCGCCCTGCAGCCCGGCCCCACTGTTTTCGCCTTGACCCCCGCCCTGCTCCATGCGCAACAAAACCGTTGGTTTCTCCCAGGGGAAAGAGGAGAAACACCAGGAATGAGGACTCCGGGTTCGCGTTTCTAGGGGTTCGCACAGTGTGGGTGCGTATTTCGGGGTAGCAGAGCGCAGAGAAGATCATCGCGGGTTAAGGGCTCCGGCCCCCTTAAGCAGTTTCCTTTCCGGAGGAACGTGGGCAGATTTTTAAAAGAAAAACCCCACAATCCCGGCATTGATCGGCTCGGCCATTTAAGGCAGGTTTTTGGGGGCTTTCGTTTTTGCTTTCGGACTTTCTGGACACCCTCCGCACCGCACAAAGCGTCCTCTATGGTCGTGCAGGGGGCAGGGTGAGCTATTTATACCCGAGCTACCGGGAGCCTCCCCCACCCTCTACCCGTACCCCGAGGCTTGCTGGCTCGCTCCAGCGCTCCAGGCCAGTCCCTCCCGGCTGTCTGTCGGGGTGAGGGGCGTGGGGAGGTTCCGACCGGAGCCATCAGTCCTGGGTTGACATCTGTAAGCAGCCCTTGGGAGGTATTCCCCTCCCCCTCTTTCTCCCAATTTCTTGCTTTGAAAAAATATCAGAGGCCGTGTCTTTTTCACGGGGGCGGGTGTTGAAGAGGAGGAAAGAGTTAGGGCATTATTAACAAGTGTTAAAAATCTTTCCAGAGGAGCAGGGCAAGAGATCGAGTTTAAATGGCTCCCTTCCCTTTCTCGCCCAGCGTCCAGCCCAGGCTGCAGCCAAAGGAAGAGAGGCGCCACAGCCGCGGCGGACAAGTTTCGCTACTTACGGGAGTACTGGAGGCCCTCCGTGCTGGCCAGCCAGCGCGTATATGGGTTGTCGCTGCTGTCATAGAAGGGGTTCTTCAGGGGCAGGCTCTGCACGGTGTCCAGGGTGCCCTGCCCTAGCGGCCCGGCCCTCTTGGCGGGCTCTGGCCCCTCGCTCTCCTCCTCCGGCCCTTCAGCCACCGAGCCCTCCTCATCGTTGGTGTCCGGCAGGTCCAAGATGTCCTTGACCGAAAACCCCGTCTTTGTGTTGGTCAGCGACATGACTCGGGACCCCGCAATTTATGCCGCAAAGTTGTAGCTTCACTTGGTCAATTCGTGGCGCTCCCCAGTTGGGGCGGGGAAGGGGTATGGGGGAAGGGATGGGGGAGGGGAGGAGGGGGATGGACTTTAATTATTGAGATAATTATTATTTTTAAAAAGGGAAAGAAACTGCAAGGAAGGGGAGAGGGGTAAAAAGCCCAAACGGAGCTCCTGTCTTCTCTGAAACCACGCGGAATGGACGCGGGGGAATGCACGGCCTGCGCGCGGAGCGCTGCGGGCCGGGCCCTAGTTTGTAACTCCAGGAGGGGTGCCAAGGAGGCGTCAGCTCCGGCTCCGGCGGCCGCTCGGCGCGCGGTGGCGGCTGGTGGCGAGGAAAAAATGGGCCATTGCCCGAGCGATCAGTCCATATAAGGCTGGGCTCCACTCACGAACCTGGGGGGGGGGAGGGAAGAAGAGGGGGAGAAAGAGAGGGAGGGAAAGAGAGAGGGAGGGAGGGGGAGCGAGAGAGGGAGCGAGAGAAGGGTGGAAAAAAGGGGGGAGACATTAAAACGCAAAGGTTGGACACGTGTGGGCGGGTCTTGGAAGTCAAGTGGATGAAGACAGTATTTGCAGATGTGAAATTGTGGGTTTTGGGGAGCTCCGCGCTCCCAGCCAACGGCCCTCTAGAGCAAGATGAGAGGTGTAACGTGTCAATTAATTGCAAAGACGGGGAGAGCCTTTTTTACCCAGTATTTACATACAAAGGACTACCGCGTCGCTCGAGAGTCCGCACACTTGAAAAGGCCGTTTTAACAAATTGCATCTTTTTAAAAAGCGGGGGAGGAGGAGAGAAAACAAAACAGAAACCAAGAGGAATAACAACAAAAAATCGTCCTTAACATTCACCGGTTCCTACCTCCCCGCCCCCGTGCGCCCGCCCCCAGCAAGCCGGAAAATTGGCGATTTGTGGCGCCTTTGGAAAAGGGGGAGGGGGCGAAGGCTGAGGCGCGGAAATCTCTCCTCCTTATCGCTGGTGGTTCCCTAAACAAGATCCGGTTCAAATGGCAAGAGCCCAACTTCTGTAAGCCTCCTAGGTCAATATTTTGGTTGAGGCTTAAGGATGAGTACTAGAAATGACAAGGCAAGTAATTGATTCTAGTTAACGCCGAAAGAGCCCGAAACCCAGGAGAGGGATCGGCTCGGGGCCGGCCGGAGCCACCACCAAACGACCCCACCCCCTCCAGCCACCCTTTATTTGCTAAAGACTTATTTATTTCCTTCACTCCGCCTCTCTCTCCCCAACCCTCTTCCATTTCTAAGCGGCGGGGCAGGATCGCGCAGTTCACTTGCTGCTTTGCTGGGGGCCCGGGAAGGGGAGGGGTGGGGTGGGAAACTCGAACTTGGGCCGCGTTCTGTCCGCAGCCCCTCCGCTTCTGGGCTCCGCGGGCCGCGTTCTCTGGGTGGAGGGAAGGACAGACGGCCCGGCGCCCTTCCTGCGCCTTATTATGCCCCGCTCTCCAGCCCCCCTTCCTCTCCAGCCTCCAAGCAGCGGTGGGGCAGCGGGAAGGAAGAGGGGAGGGGTGGGGTGGGGGTCAGGGGCGTTGCATCCAGCCCGGGTGAGGACCCTGAAAGCCGCAGGGGAGGGGGGGTCGCATGACAGGCGGATGGTGCTGTGTTTTTCTTGGAGTTTTCTTCTCCCAAGCAAATCCATAAATTTCGTTTCCTTTAGGTTGCCCCAGGGGCTCTATCGGAGCGCTTGCCCAGGCTCCCAGCTTGCATTAGGTTTGTGTTAAGTTCCCAACCTCTCACTAGCCTGGGAACTGAACTTTCCTGGGACGGCACCTTCTCCTAGGCGCGGGGGAGAAGTCCAGGCTGTACTTCAGCACCCTTTTTCCAGTTTTTCTTTCCTCCTTTCTTTTTCTTGTCTCCTTTCTTTTTCTTGTCTCTTTTTTTTCTTTTCCTTTCTTTCTTCCTTTCTTCCTTCCTTCCTTTCTTTCTTTCTTTCTTTCTTTCTCTCTTTCTTTCTTTCTTTCTTTCTTCCTATCTTTCTTTCTATCTTTCTTTCTCTTTTTTTGGTGGGGTGTAGTGGGTGAGGGGAAGCTTTGCTACCTGATGCTCCCATCCGTCCCAGAAAATCGCCAGGAAGGTGCTTTGCCAGATGGGGGTGGGGGGGAGCAGAAAAGGCCGCGCGCGGGGGTCCGCGTCTCGCCCTCGCCTCTACCCTTAACCGCTGCAGCCCCAGCGCCGGTGGAACCGAGCGCGCGGGCGCGGGGTCTCCTCCGCGCGCAGCTGCGACCGCCACCGCGCCCCTGCCGCCCCCGGGTTGCCAGCGCCCGGTGAGGGCAGCTCTCCCCGAGCCGCTCGGCGGCTTTCTGCAGCCCTGGCTGCCTCGCCCCCAGTATGTGACGTGGGTGACAATGGCCCAGGTTAGAGCGAGCCCCTCGTCGGCGCGTCCTGGGTGGTCGGACCCGGGCAAACACAAATACAAACCGATTGCTAAGCTGCGGACAATGAACGAAATGTAGACAAATGTCCCGCTCCCGTTGGAAGCCTTTGTCCCGGCTCGGTTTTTGCATTTATTTCAGTGGCGAAATAATACATGATTGACGCTCTCTTTCAACGTGTCCTAACTGTTTGGAATAAATCTAAGGCTGTTCCTAGTTGTCATGGCGTTCAACCCTTTTCAATGGACTATCTCTTCATTCATTTCTGAATCCGTCCACAATATTAAGGAAACCCCTTCATGTCCACGCTCCCCATTCCTCTTTCTCCTCCTACTTTTTCTTTTCTCCTTTCTCCCCCTCCTTCCTCTTTTTTTCCCTGCAAGAATTAGAAACTGGTTTGAATCGTGTTCCTCGAACCCATTACTTTCCCTGCTTTTTTCTTCTCTCTCCAGTCTTTCTCAGCCTCTCTACCCGTTGCCTCCCCCTCTCCCTTTCACGTGGGAGCTTCCTGCCCTGTCCTGTCAGAGGAGGGAAGTTAGTTCTCCAGGAATGGGGGGTGGGGGAGCGGGTGGAGTTTGGAAAGAGGGGCAGGCTGGGCCTGCCCCAGCCATTGTGAGCGCACTGCTAAATAAATAACTGGTGAGAAAAAGTTCCTCAACCCAAGCCTAGCAGAAAAGTCCCTCCTGTGGCCCCTCCCCTTATTCCTCTTGCCCCAGGGGTGGGGGGTATCTTAGGGACCAGAGCGGGTTCCAGGGATGGGGAAGGGCGGGGAAGGAGTCTGGTAGGCACAAGTCAGTTCTTGGGTTGGGTGAAAAATTATCTTTTGGCTAGACGTATCCCTTTTTGCATATCCTCAGACCCATCTTTGTGTGTGTGTGGGAGATCACCTCCAGATGCCTTCTCAGAGTTTGCTCATTTCCTCACTTGGAACCACCTAGCTCCATTCACAACGCCTCCCTTTCTTCCCCAACCTACAGGGCTTTTCTCTCAAGACCTAATCAGGGGCGCCTGGGTGGCTCAGTTGGTTAAGTGACTGCCTTTGGCTCAGGTCATGATCCCGGAGACCCGGGATCGAGTCTTCTCTCACTCCCCCTGCTTGTGTTCTCTCTCTGGCTGTATTTCTCTCTGTAAAAAAAAAAAAAAAAAAAGAAAAAAAAAAAGACCTAATCAGCCTGTCCATGTTGATTTGAGTTCCTTCCCTCTCCCTGGGAGCTTCCTTGGTGGGCATAGCACCTGAGAGACCACTGTTTTCCTACAGGAATCCAGGCTTCTGGAATTCATCAAGGAGAAGGACAGCTGACCACGGCGACTGGAGAAGGAGGCCCCCAGCTCAGTTCCCCACTGTGCCTGCCACTTGGTCTCAACTAGCCAGAGACCTTCCATGCCTCAGGCTGCAGTGTCCCCTTCTAGGAGCACTTGTGCAGGCACACTTTGCTTGCCAGCACAGGCAATGCCTGGGTATCAGCTCCCTCTGCCATCTCCCTGGCTTGGACATGCATTTTTCCTTCCTTCTCTTGGTCTCAGGAGCCTCTGCCTGGCCTCCAGCCGCTGCGCTCTGTGCCCAGCGGAACCAGGTCTGCTGCGCTCAGGGTCTCTCTCCTGGGACGTCGCCAGTCCTTTTCCCCCGTCGTTCCAAGGCCCGTGTGGTTCCCGCGTCCGCTTCCAAAGCGCTAACATTTGCAATTGAAAAGGCAGAGGGAGACCGCTGGGAGGCTCATAATTGAAGGGGAGAAACTCTGCTTGTTAGAGGAAGATCATAAAATCCAAGTCCCCCAGGAGTGGCCTGTGGACGCTGGGAGGCCGGCGCAGGACCAGCTGGCGACCAGGGGCGAGTCTTGTGCCAGAGCACGCTCCAAGTTCCTCCTGATTTTGTGAAGCTGGGAAGAGTCGGGGACTAGCACAAATGCACCTTTCCACACAGATAAAACAGGTGATTGCATTTCGAGGATTCCTCAAGAGGTTTCTCTGGGAGAACCACAGACCAGCCTTTTCCAGCCCGAGATCTCCAGTTTGGTGAGATCCCGCTCGCCCAGAAAGCTGCGGACCCAACTCTGTGCCCTGCGCCATCTCTAGAGTCCTTTATTAATGTCCCTGTCATCCTCACCCTGTCAGTTCTAAACGAGTGTCATCTTGCACCAGTTTCAGCTCTGCCTGGATGTGCTCTAGTGTTCCTCAGCTCAGGGCTCTAGTAAATTATTTCCAGGTTCCATCTAGGAGAAGCCAGGAGAAGCCAGTGTCCTGATTCCATCATGTTTGGGTTGGGGCTTTAAGCTCTGCTGGTGGCAGGGGAGCTCATGAGCATTCTGCCACCGGCCTTCTGTGGCTGCAAACTTGGGGAAGTTGAGATGGATGCTGGAAATTTGACTGCAGCATTTTCTAGGCCCAAGACAAGTCTGGCTCTCTTCGGTGTGCAACACCACCTAGCACGGTCAGCTGACCAGAGCATGGTCAGCTCTCCTTCTCCTCTCCTAGGGTCACCACAGCAGCTACAGTTTCCCTGTCCCTGGTCTTTATTCTCAAAGTTAGGGTTCCAGGTGCCCTACAAATGTCGAACTCTGTATTCCTTCTTCCCATGTTTAGTATGGTTGCAGAAGAAGTTGTAGGCCCAGAGGGGAAGTGGAGGAGAGGAGGAAGGGAATCTTTCTTCCCGGGTCTAGAGAGAACTTCTTTTGGGAGGCTTCTCAGGCAGCTAAGCTCCTCTGCTGCTCTGGGTTCCGGAGGGATTGAAGCACAGGCGGCTGGAGAGGGCGGCGGGGAAGCGGGACAATCGCCCAGAGGCCCAGGAGGGGAGGTGAATGTACACAGGCTAAGTGGCCCCACTCCAGGACAAGTGGCCCTCCAAGTCGGCCCAGTGTTTACCTGTTTACTTTCCCAGGTAGCTCAAACACGAGCGCCTTTTCTGAGCTGCGGAACATGGGGCGGCCCTGGGGCTCCCCGAGTCCCACCTTTTCAGTTTCCCCATATGAACGCTTTACGCCCCCTGTTGAGGGAGGGGTGAGGTCCAAAGGCAGCAAACAAGGAAAGAAAGGAAGATACTTTTGGAAAGTGCGGAGAGGCCTGGGCACACCCCGTGCTTGGGGGCCTGTCTTGTGCGGGTGGATGAAGTGGGCGTGCTGGGGTGGCATTCGGCCCCGCCCCCACACCTCTCCATCTGCGTTCCGGGCTTGACCGCCTCTTGGGAGGCGCTCTGCTCATATCCTTCCCCTTTCAGGTTGGTGAAAGCTTGCTGGTTAGGTGCGTCCCCCCGGGGGAGTTTAGGGCAGAGAAAGTCCTGGGTGAGCCCCTTGCAGGCCAGCTCCAAAGGGGGGCGGCCTTGAGGAACCCAAAGCCTCCTAAGCCCTAGGTAGCACCCCTCGCCCTCCCCACCCACAAAAACGCCTCCAATCATTAAAAATACAAGGCCTTTCCCCTTTATTTGGAAACACTGATTTGTTTGATTTCATTCCTTTCCTCCTTCTCCTTCTTCTTTTTGGAATGAAAAGAGGCTGAAAAGAAACTCCTTCTCCGGTACCAGTATGTGGTTGGGCTCTCAGTTCCCCGCACATCCCATCTCGGATAACAACCTTCAAGTGGATTAATTTATTGTCTGGTTAGCGCCAAGGTGCAAGCGTCTGTCTTCATTCACTCCCGAAACAAAGCTCGTTGCACCTTCCTGCTCCAGCGAGGATTAGCCGCGCAGACACAAAGGTTTTGTTGGAGGGGGAAGGTTTATTTTATCGCGGGTTAGAGACTCGGCCGTGGCGTGCACTCGAAATCAATGGGAAAGGGAGGAAAATGTCGCCCAGTCTAATCCCTAAGCCTAGTGATAAAGACGCTCACCTTTAAGATGCACACCTCCAAAGCGGCCCGATGGCAGCTTCGATACCAGGTGGGGGAACAGGGGCTGCAGGAAGCGGGTGTCAGTTCTGGGTCCAATGAAAGAAGTCCAGGAGTGTGGCACAGGGTACCACCCCAAGCGGGGACCTTTCCTAACCAGAAAACTGAAAGCCAGGGTTGTCTCGGGTGGGTCCAAGCACCAACTGGCATCGCCTTCTGCTCTGGAGAAAGAAAGTGACCCCCTGCAGCCTGTGTTGGGAGGCCTATAGCCCTGTCCCTGTACAACTTCCTGGGACCAGGCCACTACAGGGGCAAATCTCTGGCTCAAAAGAACCACAGTCATTGGATCAGATGGACCAGAAAGTGGGGGCTAGTGTGAATGGAAAGAAAATCTCAGCCCACTTGGGGTTCAAGTATAAAGTGAGCTTTTTCTTTCTTTGGTTAATTCTGTGTGAAACCTTAAAATTGATCCAGAAGGGGAAGAATGAGTGGGTGGCTTCCAGAAGGACAATCCTTCCAAGTCACCAAGAAGGTGTTGGGTAGATAAGTTTTCCAGGCTCACAGAAGGAGCTCAGATTCTGTGTCTGGGGAAAAGCCCCTCCCCCCTCCGGGTAGGCAGTCTGAAAAACCACGGAGAGAAGACCCGATCTTGGCACATGGAGCCTGGATTTCTCCTGCAATTAATTTGGGTGCAGCTCGCAGGCATCTCGGTGAACTACCTTCCCCTATCCTTTTTTTTTTTTTTTCAAGGTGAAATATACAACACTTTCCCAATTATCTGCCAAAAAGGAAAGAAGGAAGAAAGAAAGGAAGGAAGGAAGGAAGGAAGGAAGAAAGAAAGAAAGGAAAAGAAGAGAAAAGAAAAGAAAAGAGAGAGAGAAAGGCAACTATCTCCCGAGGACATAAATTGTAATAGAAATTAGGATTTCTCTTCCTATTAATCAGCCTCATTGTGTGGGCGTAAGACCCCGTGGACATATGTTAGGACTTTGATAAATGCACTTTAATGAGATCTTTGAAAATGCATCCAATAAAATAAAAGGGGAGAAAAGCCGTTTAACTTTCATGGATGTTAAATTGAACACGAAATGTGGCTCGGGGCACACTACAAAATGGAACCGGCCTCCTTCCAATATTTTCTTTAAAAACGCGGCTCTAAGCCCCCCTTGGGCCAAATGAGCCTATCCCAGCCAATCCATTGTCACTGGTTTATTGGGGGAACCAAACGCCGTGTTCCCCCGGGGCGAACCCCTTTGCTTTACTCGTTCGCGCTGCTCTGATGATTAAATATGTTACAATGAGATTACGCAGCGTTGGTGTAGCCTTCAGGAACGTTCGTCCAGACAAGCCCGACCTTCCCCGGATAAGGGCGATTTCAATGCAGAAGATTTGGGTTCCTCAAGGAAACACGGCGCTGACAGCGTGTTCTTATCTGAATTTACTTCTTAGCACGTGACAAAATGATCACCACAAGACTTCGAACACCAACAGGCCTCTTCTAACCGGTTAGTATTCAGCACTTAACGCTGCGTCCGGCGGGCAAATGTGAAATGTCATCGCCGGCGCGGGGACGCCAAGTTCTCGCCTGCGCTGAGAACCGACCGACCTGCGAGGGCCCTCGTGCACTACAGGGAGGGGGGTCCTGGGGATATCCCTCTCAGGCCTCCAATCTGAACACCAGAGGTCCGCGACCCCCCTCCAGACGCATGGCTCCCTTTCTACCTCCCAGCGCCACCGGCGTGGAGGAGGCGCGAGAGGTGCGCCAAAGGGCTCTTTGCTCCTTGCGGTGTTCGTGTGTGGCTGGGGAAAGGGGTTGCAGCCGAGGGGGCGCCCCTGGGAAACCAGGACCTCAGTAGGCCCCTCCGAGGCTCATTTCTGATCCTCTGGCGATCTCTACTGACGCAAAGGAGAACTGTCTGGTGCCTGGCGCGGCCCGGAAGACACTCGCCCCCTCAAAGTACGAGATTAGGCCGCCTCCGCTGCGACCCCGGGCCACTGCTCGGGGCCCCAGCCCTTCACCTTCCTGCTCGCTACTCCCTCCATTTACCCTCCTCCCGCTCCTAGCCGCTCCACCTCGAGGCCCGGTTCCGCAGGAGGAGAAACCCTTTCTCCACTAGGTGCCACCTCCAAATTACCTTCGGGACTTCTGCCTCGGACTTAGCGTCCAGTCGCGAGCACTCACGGCGCACAGGGGGAGACTCACCGGGCGGAGGTGGGTGCAGAGGCGCGCCCTCCCTTAGAGCAGCCAGGGCAGCCCCAGAGCGTCCGGCACCCGGCAGTGGGGAGGGGGCTGGCGAGGCGCCCGGCGCGCCCGCTCCTCCTCCCACTACCCAGCGCCGCCGAGACAGCCCCGCCGCGATTCAAGGCGCGTCTTTATCTAGTCCTCCACCTACCCGGACCACCCCCCTCCAAGCGCCCCTCCCCCACTGCGCGCCCTCCCGGGCGGGGCGGGGAACCGGACCGCAGCCCTCGTCCTACCCTCCTCGCGTCGCTCACCTGCCCAGCCCCCCAGGGCAGACCCGTTTCCGCGGCCCTGCGGGAAAGCGCGCGCGGCAGGAGCACCTGCCCTCGGCTGCAGGTAAAACTTTTCCCGTCGGCGGGCGCGCCGGGCGGGGCCGGCCCCTCCCCGAGTGCCCCCGCCCCCCAGAACCGGCCGAGTCGTAGGAGGACTCGGGACGCCCAGCACTTGCCCACCTGCTGCTTCCGGACTCCGCGGCTAGGGGACCAAGCCCAGTCGGGCGCCGCGAGAGGGAGGGGCGCCCCAGAGGGCGCGCGGAGGACCCGAAGTCTGGCACAGCTTGGCGAAGACGGCGTGCCCGGAGACTCCTCTCCCCTCGGCCGCCGCAGGGACGGTGCCTGGAGAGCGTTCCCATCCTCGGCGGCCGCGGAGGCCGGCGCCTGACAGCGAGGGGCGACGCTGGCTGCACCGCGGCCCGCAGGCTCCGCCGCTTCCTCGCGCCCCCCAGCACGCCGGCCCCGCGCGCGAGCAGGAGGCTTGCTTACCTGGAGCGCGGCCTCGCGGCTGGGCTGGGGCTCCGCGGGCGGCAGGACCCGGGCAGCTCTTTATGGCGAGCTGCCGAGTGGCGGGCGCTCGGGCAGTGGCGCGGCGCGGCCCGCGGGCGAGCGCTCCCCCTCCCGGCCCCAGCTCCGGGCCCCGCGGCCCCACCCTCCCGGCTCCCGGCCCCGCGGCCGCCGCGCAGCCTCCGCGGAGGGGGCCGCTCCCCCGCGCAGCGCACTCCCTGTTTGTTTTCCTTGCCCGACTGACGTGAGTCAAAATATTGGCCATATGTTCAGCGGTAATAAATTGGGTATGAGCGCAAACACACTTGGGCTTCGATGCTTCTTTCAGCTGCCACATGGCCGGTTTGGGGGAGGGGGCTGCCACCTCGCCTGGGCCCCCACCCCCCAAACGGGTGGGTAGGTTCCCTCTCCTTAGCGCGGGTCTGAGCTGGAGACTGAGACCCCGGGACTCTCCTCTCTCTTGCCCTTCGTCGGTCCCAGCGGTGCCTTGGACCCTGCAGCCCCCGGCGAGCTCGGCTGCTGGTTAACAAGGTCGCCATCTATAAATTGCTTGGTCGCTAAGACGCCATAAAACCGAAGGGCCAGATGTGGCACGTTATTTATGTGTGAAACAGCGTTTACATTAGATACGCCAGCCGAAGGCCGATAGCACGACTTCGCGGGAGGTCACAGACCTCTCGCCTTGGCTTCAGACTCCGCCCCCAGGACGCTTTCCCCCTCCAGATTGAGGGGTGTTGGTCTTTCTGGGAAAGAAATCCAGCTGTCTGCAGCCTAGGAAGAAAGTGATTTCAGGGCACTTGTGCCAAGATGCCACCTGTCCGGGATTAGAGATACAGCCTCTGGGATTTATTTCCCTAGTTTTTCTGTCCCCCCCCCCTTTTTTTCCCTCACAGGGCCTGGGAGGCTGTTTTATTTTCCAGGCGGGTGATGCGTTCCATGGGACTTTGGTCTGAACAGGAAAGGTGGTGTTTGAAAGCTGAAGACGTTCAGCCTGTGGGATTTGAGGGAGGGGGCCTCCTGGCTCCGGAGGGAGGGAGTTCTTGAAGGAGCAGAGTCGGAAGTGGACCAGTTCCTGCTCGAGGGAGCACCTGAGATCAGCCCTAGCTCAAGCCTGACTGTGGACGCCAGTGTCAGATGTCACCCACCTTATTTAAATTCAATGGGAGCCAAGACACTCAGACAGAGGCAATCCTGGCATCCGACATGAAATTGGAGCCGCCCTGTGTGCTTGAGGAGAGGGAGGCGAATACTGTGTAGTAATAGAAAACAGTTGTCTTGTTTTGTCTCCTCCAGAAGGAGGCCTCAGGACGGCATGTCCCCAGACTGACCACCTTACACTTTACTCACATGAATTCATTAAGAGTCATTGTCTCTCCCGTGCCATTATTTTACTATTTCTTGAAGTGAACCAAATTCTCTCTGTGGTTAATAAGCACTGAGCCAGGCCCCCTACCTTCCTTTTCATCTTCAAAACACCTGGGGTTCCCTGAATGACATCTTCCATCTGGCCGAGGAAAATAAGAGATGAAAAATGTTGCCCTACTGCAGGGAAAAACATAAGCATTTGACTTCACTATTACAAGTTACCCTGGGTCTGTGTTCACTGGATAACTGTCCTTAGGTGGTAGTTAAGGATGGAAAAATGATGCTGTAGGAAGAGGGTGAGAGAGAAGGGGAGAATGGATATGGGGTGGGGTGGGAAGAGAAACCCATTCAACAGGTATAAAATGAAGCTCTTGACCTTAAGTGTCAGGTACAAACAGGATTTCTCCAGGTCTGTAGAGTGGGCTACCGGAAATCTTTTGTTACTGCAGGTAAACCTGGGGCTACCCTCAAGCCTGTGGGAATTGTTGAGCTTAGATTACTACTGCATTTCATTCTCTTTTTTTTTTTCCTGGAATTTTAAGTCTCTATTTATGGCTAAATCCCCAAATCTAGGGTGTATTTTTGGGTTTACCTAACCTCCAGATGTAAACTCTGGGATCACTGATGAATAGCTTCTTTGGGTGAAACATTGCTTCATGTCCAAAATTGGACAAGGGGATTTGAAGGCAGACCTTCACGTTTGTAGTCCCCATCTCTTTGTCCAGGAAGTGCCCTGGAGGGAGACTTGTGTGTTTCCCCTGCCCATATCCCTGACACCTGCTATCCAGTGAACAGAGATGCACACTGAGCTTAGAGGGTCTATAGTGGCATCAGGGTGGAAAACTGAGAGATGTGAGCAAAGACTACATCAAATGAGTCTTTATATCATTCTCCATTTTGGAAACCTTAGTCAAACATAACAAATGTACCAGGGCATCAACTAGGTAAATGATCATAAAAATCTATTACAGAAGAGATGCAGTGGGGAGCAAGATTTAAATGAAATACAACTGTTTAGCTACAGCTCACTTGGCCTCTTCTGGACTTATCTAGAAATCCAGTGCTAAATGTGATATACTTAAACATCCTTAGACCTAAACACAGTTCATGTAGTGTCTTTTCTTAGTTCCATAGCCTTTTATATTAATATTACTTCAGAGACACTGCTATTCTATCCATGGGCTCAAATTTTATGAACTTTTCAGACTGATAAAACCTCCCTCCATGAAGCTCTCCAAAGGTTATCATGAGCTGCAAGTTCTTGTGTTGTTCCCCTCTAGGAGTGAGCAGTTCTTGGCCTTTACAAGTAAACATCAACCCAAACAAAGAAAATCAGACTGTTTTGAATTGAGTTAGGATGTAATTGCATTGTCTCAAGAAGAGTTCTACCATGGTTCTTTTAGAGAGAGTTCCTTGCTCCTTACAGCTGCCTGGGTCAGTATGCTGTCCAGCCAATCAGGGAAGGTAGGGGCCTTGCTTGTGCCTCACCTGGGCATCATGCATGGTGGCCGGGGGGGCTCTATGGACATTTAGCTGAGATGGAGAAAAGTCAGTGACCACCACGCCTAACTATGGTGGGGGTCGCTGCCAGGAAGCTCTGAGCACCTGCAGATATCATTAGAATACAGATGAGGTAGGGGGGAGACTCTGCAGATGGGCAGTGCCCCTCCTACCTGCTCCCGGCCAGTGAAAGAGTCAACTGAGCTCATCTGATGTGGAGTCCAGGTGACCCCCTTCTTTTCTACCAGTGCACTCCTTAGCACAGCCAGAGGCAGAAGGCCTGGTCGTAGGAGGTTGAGAATGATATCAGCTCCCTCTCATTTCCTGCAGAGAACTTAGGTGAGCTAATGCAACAGGGCACAGATCATTTTGTTAAAGCATTGCCTGAGGCTAAGGAATTTGGTAACATGTGTCAAATCTTCAAGGAGTAAAAATATGATGCACCTAGAGATAAAAACTAGATTAGTGGTTGCCTAGGGTTGGGGACCCTGGGGCGACTGAAGAATGATGGCTAGAGGGTGGGAGATTTCTTTTGGGGTAGTGAAAATGTTCTAAATATCACTGTAGGGAGATGATCACAGAACTCTTTGAATATACTAAAAACCATCGACTTGTACACATTAAATTAGGCAAATTGATATGTCTCAGTATCTCCATATCTCAATAAATCTGTTTAAAAAATCAAATGCATCCATTTTTTCCCCTATTTTTTTCCATCAGGGTTAGAAGCTAGGAGGGGCTGGTGGAAGATAGAGGAAGAGTAATCCTGAAAGCTATTTTTCATTCCTTGCCCTCTTTTCTGAGTATTTTCAAACAGAAACATTGAGAAATTAATGATGGAACATTTGTTCACCCTCTACCTTGGTTCAACAATTATTAACATTTTACTACACATGCTCAATCACTCTATGTAAAGGCATTTTCTTTGTATTAAATTATTTGGGATTAAGGTTGTAGACATCTTGATACTCCCCCCTCCCGAGTATTTAGCATGTGTCTCCTAAGAACATACATTTTTTTCAAAGGTTTTATTTATTTGAGAGAGAGATAAAAAACACAAGGAGAGAGAGTGGCAGAGAGGGAGAAGCAGACTCCCCAATGAGCAGGGAGCCTGATGTGGGGCTTGATTCCAGGACCCTGAAATCATGACCTAAGCTGAAGACAGATGCTTAACCAACTGGGCCACCCAAGTGCCTCAAGAACACACATAATTACAATACCATTGCCAAGCTTTAGAAAATCAGCAACAGTTCTCTAACTTATCGGATATTCATTCATTCCATACTCAAATTTCTCAAATACCCAAAACAAAATGTATCTTTATAGCCAATCAATTTTGCCCCAACCCAGGACTTACTCAAGGTTCATGTTCTGTTTATGGCATTTAATTTCTTTTAGATTTTTTTTTATGTCCTTATGCTCTTAATTTATGACAGTCCTTGTTGTTTTCCTTCCTCCCTTCCTTCCCTCTTTTCTGCCATCAACTTTTAAAGAACCCAGATTGTTTGTAGAATACTAACCCCATTCTGGATTGGCCAGAATGTTTTCTCCTGGTATCATTTCCTTGCCCCTCTGTGTCTCACACAGCCATAAACTGGGTGCTAGATCTGAGTCTGGATTGGGAACGTCATATATGTGGCATGTCACATTGAATCTCATTAGGAAGCTAATCCCTCTGTTAGTGAGGCTAAATTTGATCACTTGACTAAGGTGATGATCTTCAGATTGTCCCAAGCGAATTAGTAAATGATTAGTAAGCAACCTGAGGAGTAAGCAATACTTTGGTATTGTTTCAGTATTCTTTGTCACAGTGTAAATATTCCCCATATTCTCCAATAATTTCCATCCACTGGGTTCTAACATCCATTGCCTGAATTCCATTGTTCGTGCTACCTGTACATGCTGGCATTTTTCTGTAAAGAAGAGCTTCCTTTCCCTTGGTCCCCATCAGGAACTCATGGAATTAAAAATTTTAATATGTTACAATCAATTAACACCATTCTTATGATGTTTGAGTTATCCAAATTGTCTATGGCAAACAGTGTACTAGAGAATGCTGAGGGAAAAGTCAGACATATAAAATTATGAGAAACTGGAAGGAGCCCATGAGCCTGCAGAATTTGTGGTTCTCAGTAACCCAAGTTATCATGGGAGACCTCTGTATGTATTTCTGACCAACAATGAATGGCTCATCACCAATTACAAAAACAAAACAGAAACAAAAACGAAACTCATATTCCACAGTTTCAGGAAGTTTAAAACACAGCATTAAAACAAGAAAAAAGAGATTCATTTTAAAAAAATTGGTTATGTGACTATAGAGACTGACAAATCCGGAATGTACAGAGAAAGCTGATGAGCTGAAGACCAGGGAAGGGCTGATGTTGCATTTCAAGTCTGAAGACCGTCAGGCTGGAAGATTCCTTCTTTTGCGTTTTTAATATTTATTTATTTATTTTGGAGTAAGAGAGAGAGAAAGAGTGTGTGCTGGGGAAGGGCAGAGGGAGAAGGAGAGAATCTCAAGCAGACTCCCTGCAGGGCTTGGAGCTGGATTCCGGGCTTTATCTTACAAACCTGAGATCATGACCTGAACGGAAAGTGGGTCAGACTCCCAACTGACTGAGCCACCCAGGTAGGTGCTCCTGGAGAATTCCTTCTTGTCCTGGGGAGGGATATAAATCTTTTGTTCTGTTCATGTCTTCTGTTGATAGGATGGGGCTCACCCACATTATGGAGGGTAAACTGCTGTACTCAAAGTCCACTGATTTAAATATTAATTTCATTCAAAAACACCCTCGCAGAAATAACAGTTGACTACATGTATGGGCACTGTGACGCAGTCGAACTGACACACAAAACCGATGTTGACAATTCTGTCCCAGGATTCATGAGTGTTTTTGTGAAAGTCGTGAGCTAAGTTTCCCAGAAGCTACAGCCACATAACGCCACACAATGCTGTGTCCTCTGCCCGAAATCTTGTCCTTTCTGGTTCCTAGCATTGGCCTGGACCACTCCCTGGTCATTCATAGTAAATATTCTTTTTTATAACTAGGACTTCTGAATCAGACATTGGCTATACTTCCTATAAGACGAATACACATGGCTAACATAATGCCATTTACAGCCCATAAAAATATCCAGTTGTTTGTAGATGAGAGGGAAATCAAGGAATTTGTTTTGGGTTTTGAGGGCAAAATGAACCCTGCTGAGGCTGAATGCATTAGATTCCCAAGTCTTCAATCCTCCTAGAGTGAACTTAGGCTTGTAGTGTATATTTTGAAATAGTGCAATATTGCTTATCTTGGTCTCTGATTCTCTGAAATGAAAAGGCTGCTGATATTTTTAAGGCCAGAATTGACCTCTTCCCAAATAGGTATGTTGGATTCTAAGAACCATGCAAATTTAGGAAGAGAATGAGAGGAAGTATAAGATGCAAATTAACGATAGTTTTGGACTACTTGAAGTAGTTGCCATTTAAGTTCTAGCCAGGAGAGGGGATTGGATCTTAATAGTACATATTTTATTGAACACTTGCTATGTCCCTGGCACTATGCTAACATCCTTTATATGTATGATTTCATGTAATTCCCACAATAGTCTCATGCATTAGGGAATAGCAATTATTACCTTTATTTTAAAGATAAGGAACCTGACATTTAAGGAGTTTTAGATTTTGGAGTCACAGTGCATGGGCCTAAGTTTCTCCTCTTCCTTGTGACCTGGGGCAAATTACTTAACTTATCTGTGCCTCATTCCCTCCCCAGGGTAAAGTGGAGATCACAAGATAACCTTCTTCACCTGTTGTGAGAATGGGATGAGACAGTGTATGCAGAGCCCAAAGTCTGCAGGTGCCTGATGTATGGCAGACACTCTCTACCTTCTCACCTCAGTTACTCTCACTCAGTTATGAGCTCTGGTCATAGAAACACTGGGATTTCAAGCTAGGCCTATCTGAAGCCATGCTCTTGACCATCGCACACATCAAGGCACATGACTTTGTCACTGAACAACCAGTGGAGAAATTCTGGAGAATTCTGGAGAAACACTGGAGTGTTTCCTTACCCAGAAGGTTTTTTTTTACTTTCCCTCATAACATTTTTTGCTTGTAATATTTTCTTTCTCTTTGATTCATAGTCCATTCTGTTGGTGGAGTGAGGGACACTGTCTTGGTTGCTGACATTCAGGATGAAATAACAGATTCATAGATTGTTTTATTGTTTTCCAGAAACAGGATGCAGGAGAAGACTAGAAATTTGAGATGGAAGACCATGTCACTTTCAGGTAATACTGGTTTAGAGAAATATTGCATTTTAAATGTAAGGGAAGCCTGATTCTTTGGTTCCTGGCCGGCGGTGTGTGTCTCCATGGTATATTTCTCTTATGGACAGGAAATCACTAAACAGCAATAGGACTGGGTTGAATTGAGTCTTGTGGTTAAGGGGGTCAGGCTGAAGTTCACTTACACTATGGGGATGTTCAGCTTTTATCACCGTAGGTTCTCTGTAGGGTTTTTTTTTTTTTTAATAATCATCAATGCCCTGTCTTACCTCTTTGTCCTGTATCTCTCCTGGGGGTTATGAGGTCCCCGCTTAGGAAGGGAATGCAAAGGGAGGGCATATTGCATGGGCTTGCACAACCTGTAGAAGAAACTTTTGGCTTAGATTTTCCTAGAAAGCACCGGCCCCACTGCAATACTGCAAGTAAAACAGGAAGAATAAGACATTGGGAGTGAGTGAAGTGACATTTCCTCTAATTATTCTGGATTCATGGTCACCGATTCCCTGACATGTTCACCTGTTAGGAAGAAGAGAATGAAGACAGGAAATTATACTGGGTTATACTTTCCCCATCCTGAGCACTTTTCCATAGGTGACGGGCAATCCATTGGCTGAATTACAAGGTTGCTTTTCAAGCCCTCTAGGGTTTTCTTGGAGAAGTTAATATTTATCTGACTCTGGTGAGTTTAGCTCTTCGGGAGATCTTTTGGGGAAAAAAAGGTATCATGGCTGATATCACAATAAAGTCAGTGATAAGGGTCTGGACAATTACAGCAGTGGAGGGAGAACAAATTACATCGGACCCAATCACAAAATTGTCATCTAGATTATGGTTGTCAAATTTTAACCAATGCTGATGTTGCTGTTGGGGAAAGAAACAACTCATCAGAAATCTCAGCGATTCTTTGACAGTTTTCAATTTCCATGGGAAGCATCATGGAAGTGAATTTGATAATGGGCTTGGCAGTGAGGAAAAGTTTCCTTTTGTCAGTTTAAAAATCATCCGAGAATTTATAAATCTTGTTGGGCTTAAGATTTAAAATTGTTTGCATATGAACTTTTCATATTGTGAGGATTTCCCTTCAGAGGAAATGGCATTTTCCATTTATCCCAGTCATTCCATTCTGTGTAGAGGAAATACGATGACTCTTGTCTTGTTTCTTCTAAAATTATTCTGCTGATTAACCAACCAACCAATCCATCCACCAGTTAACAAGCTCATTGGTTTTACTTACGTTGTATGTCTACCTGGCGTATGAGTTTGCTAGGGCTGTAGTAACAACTATCCCAAACTAGATGGATTAAACGATAGGAATTTATTGTCTCATGGTTCTGGAGAGAAGTCTAAAATTAAGATGTCAGCAGGGATGGCTCCCTTTGAGGGTGGTGAGGGAGGGCTCCAAGTCTTTCTCCTTGGCTTGCTGATGGCCTTCTTCTCCTGGTGTCTCTTCACATCGTGTTCTCTCTGCCTGTGTCTGTCCATTTCCCCTTTTTATAAGAAAACTAGATGTGGGATGAGGGCTCACCCTTGTGACCTCATTTTATCTTGATCACTTCTATAAAGAAGGCCACATTAAGAAGGTACTGTGGGTGTGGATTCCAAAATAACTTTTTTGAGAGGACACAGTTCACCATGTAATACTTGGAATGAGTTTAGGGCAGGCATGATGAAGATCTTGGAGGCTCCAAAGCCCCAAGCTATACCCTGTAATGCCAAAGTTTAGTCCGGGTCAAGTGATCGCCTCTGAGTATAATGGATTTGGAGTTGGGTGTGCTGTTGATGGTAGGCATCTGAGGTATATGACCTTTAAAAGGAGGAAAATAATAATTTAGAATGGCATTCCCATTAGGAGAGTGGGCACGTATATATTGAATAGCTTAGGAAAAACAAGCAAGTTACGTAGGACTGTTCTTTCTGCTGATGAAGCAACTAGGAACTTTGGATATTTGAGCGCTGTCTACTATCACTCTGTCATATCTTTTTTTCTCCACCCCTATTTTTTTTAATATCATAGCATCTGACTCTGATAGACATCTAATTCTCACTGAATTAATGGGAGATTTTAGGCCTTTCTAATAACTGCCAGTGAATATTAAGATGTAATTATAATCTTTATATGACTCATGGCTTTTAGGAGCTCACAGCATACCGAGCACGGCCTCATTACTATAATCCTCTTACCGTCACTTGGCCTGAGTTGCAAGTGTCACTGCTTTGCATCTTAGGGGATGGAAACCCAAGGAAGAGAAGAGGAAGTTGTGTTGTCTAACACCACAAAGAGGGCAGGACTGTCCTTTTGTCACATCTTTTATTCTGGAGAGTTTTGTGTTTAGCCTGCTTGTCTTCCAAAGCAATCTCTACAGTCTATTTCAGCATCCGTGGTTGCTGTTTGTGTATGCTGGCTGGCGTCTGGGGCAGGACCAGTTCTGGATGGACTGAGAAGAAAGGCGACAAGACTTCTATTATAAAGCACTGTTTATTATTGGATCAATATGATCGATGTCCACCTGTCAGATCTGTAACATTATCTGGGAACCAGCAGATGGAGCTGTTACAGATAGCATTCAGAGGTTTGTTTATTCTCCCCAGCACGTGTTTCCATCCTGGGGGAAATACCACTTCATTGTTAGAGCAGCGGAGCTGTTTGTAGCCAGATGTTGAAAACACCTTTTCTTCTGGGCCAAGTCTGCAAGACTGGAAGGTCATCTAGGTGGAGGGCCAAGGTTTTCATATAGAAAAAGTATGATGACGGTCTTTCACTACCTCCCAGAGGCCTCTTCACGACAGGAATGGGTGCTTGCTATGCACGAGGAGTTAGATATACTGCTTTCTGAAAGCCCCACACTTAGAATCACAGAAGTGTTTACATATGGCGACTAGAGGGGAAAAGAGAGACTGTGGTTGGTGATGACTTGTTTCCTAAGCACAGCATCAATAGTGATAGACTCCCAACGGGATGCATATGCACGTCATCCTTTGGGATTCGCAGGGACCATTTGTTCAGGAGGACATCCAGTACGATTCACTCCAGCCGGATATGACAGATGCTTCTTGTGTCATGGAGAGTGTAGAGGGCGTACTCTTCCCATCCTAGGCTTTGGAGGGTAGTGTCTTTCCCTCCTGTCCATGACAATGCCAGGCACACGTTCCTTGTCTTTGTTTCCCAGACCAACACATGTTCCCCATAATATGGTGTTTCTTTCCCAGAGGAGCAATGGAAACAGCAGTTTTCAAGTACTCAAGACCACCAGCAGGGAGAGGAGGGCTCCCCACTTCTGCTATGGTCAGAGAGAAGGAAAGGAAACTTGTTTGAGGCAGCATGAAGATGTGAAGCTGACAAAATGTTCCAATAGTGAATGCTGATAAATACTGCAATGTGTTTCCATGGCTTTTGCTCCAGGGTGGGTAATAAATACTGATTTGGAAAATGTCTGAAGAATCTCGAGGCGAAAAAGGAATACCCTGTGTGGTGATCTATCAGTGATGAATTTTTAAAATGTACTTACTGTTTTTCCTGAGTGAAAATGATGCAAAGTTTACCAATGCCCCCTACTTTGTGAAACACTCTGGGATTTTTTTTTTTCAGAAATTTTTGAGGGACCCAAACTGTAAATAATTAGTGGAGTTGGGACCAGATGTTCCTTTTATTCCCTTCTAGCCTACATTGCTACAATTTTAAATTATAATAAATTCTTGAGGAATGGGGTTTTTATGGTTATAACACTTAAAACTTAATTCAGAGCTAATGTGATTTTGCTGGCTTCATTCTGTAATTGGAAGTATTTCTAGAATGCATTTATCTAAATTCTGTCAAAGTGGTCAAAGTATACTAAAGATAGTGGAGCATTTTAAAGAGTGTTCTGGGGTTTGCTCTTTCTGGAATTGTACTACTGTAGAAAATAAGAATGTGCATGGGTGGTCAGACCACGCTGTAGGTGTTCTAGCACTGGGGGGCGGGTCACACCTGGAGTGGGGAGTAGATTTCCCAGCCCTGCTCTGAGCGACTACAACCCTTTGAGGGTGCCATGTTGAGACCTGGCTGGGGATCTGAGTAGCCCAAGTCCAATCAATTAATGCCATCTGGAACAGGACTACCACTTAGGACATCATCTTCCAAATGGTCTTAGAAAGAAAATGCCTTTGTCAATTTGGAGTTTTTTTAGATTTTAAAATTTATTATAACATTTTTTCCAACCGATGGAAGTAAAGCACTTTGAAGGAGGATGGCTTTTCCAATTTGTGCGAAACCCCTTGTGGGTAGCACTGGGGCTATACTTACACACATATGATGTATTATGTATTATATCTATATACTAAGCAAGTATTATACTCTACTATATGCATTGCTCTGTCTGTCCTTTTCCATTTACCAGTATACCCTAAAGATATTTGTGTGTCTTTACTTCATTCTTCTTCATGGATGTCTAACATTCTTTTTTAAAAATAATAATTTATTTTATTTTTTCAGTGTTCCAAGATTCATTATTTATGCCCTACACCCAGTGCTCCATGCAATACGTTCCCTTAATACCCACCACCACGTTCACCCATCCCTCCACCACCTTCCCTTCCAAAACACTCAGTTTGTTTCTCAGAGTCCAAAGGCTCTCATGCTTCATCTCCCTCTCTGATTTACCCCAGTTCATATTTCCTTTCCTTCTCCTACTGTCCTCCAGGTTATTTCTTATGCTCCACAATTAAGTGAAACCAAATGATACTTGAAGTTCTCTGCTTGGCTTATTTCACTCAGCATAATCCCCTCCAATCCGGTCCATGTTGCTACAAAAGTTGGGTATTCATCCTTTCTGATGGAGGCATAGTATTCCATTGTATATATGGACCACATCTTCTTTATCCATTCATCTGTTGATGGGCACCTTGGCTCTTTCCACTGTTTGGCGATTGTGGCCATTGTTGCCATGAACATTGGGGTACATATGGCCCTTCTTTTCACTACATCTGTATCATGGAGTAAATACACAGTAGTGCAATTGCAGGGTCATAAGGTAGCTCTATTTTTAATTTTTTTAGGGAATCTCCACACTGTTTTCCAAAGTGGCTGCACCAACTTGCCCCCACGAACAGTGTAAGAGGGTTCCCCTTTCTCCACAGCCCCTCAAACACTTGTTGCTTCCTGCTTGTTAATTTTGGCCATTCTGACTGGTGTGAGTTGGTATCTCAATGTGGTTTTGATTTGAATTTCCCTGATGGCTAATGATGATGAATATTTTTTCATGTGTCTGTTAATGGCTGCCTAACATTCTACAATACCAACACATTACAATTTATTGATGTATCGCCAAGTGATGGACATTGAGTTGTTTCCCCAGTTAAGAACTGAAAAAAAAAGTCTTGAATATGCCAATCTTCAAACTAATAAGACAGTATTTATTTAGAATAGTTTCTAGAAGAAGAATTTCTGAATTAATCGACTCAGAAACAAACTGAGGGTCTTGGAGGGGAGGGCATGGAGGATGAGAGAGCCTGGTGGTGGGTACTGAAGGCATGTATTGCATGAAGCACTGGGTGTGGGGCATAAACAATGAATCTTGGAACACTGAAAAAATAAAATAATATAAAAAAGGCTTCCTTTAGCATCTTTATTTTTTTTAATTTTTTTTAAAGATTTTATTTATTTATTTGACAGAGTGAAACACAGCTAGAGAGGGAACACAAGCAGAGGGACTGAGAGAGGGAGAAGCAGGCCTCCCGCCGAGCAGGGAGCCTGATGTGGGACTCGATCCCGGGTCTCCAGGATCATGACCTGAGCTGAAAGCAGTTGCTTAACCAACTGAGCCACCCAGGCGCCCCTCCTTTAGCATCTTTAAACATGCTGCCAATCTAAGGCATTTTTCTAAGTCTCCATCCACCTGTCAGTCAATGAGGTAGCTCTGGGAGAAAACGGATCTTAAAAGAGGTGGATAGTTAAGCCTTCAACTGTTCCAAACATCTCTAAGTAACATTTTAAAAGAATTGTCGGGGCGCCTGGGTGGCTCAGTGGGTTAAGCCTTTGCCTTCAGCTCAGGTCATGATCTCAGGGTCCTGGGATCGAGGCCCACATCGGGCTCTCTGCTCAGCAAGGAATCTGCTTCCTCCTCTCTCTGTGCCTGCCTCTCTGCCTGCTTGTGATCTCTCTCTGTCAAATAAATAAATAAATAAAATCTAAAAAAAAAAAAGACTATAAAAAAGAAAAAAAAAAGAACGTCTTTCCCTTCTTCCCATGACATTGCCAGGCACACTTTCCCTGTCTTTGTTGCCTAGACCAGTGTTTATCAAGCACAGACAGTGGGCAGGGCACCTGCAGGAGAGGAAGGTAGGTGCTAACTACTATCTATTACCTTCTGACACTTGCCTTGTGACAGCCAACCCTACCGTATTTTTGCTGGTTGGGTAAAAGATGGCAAAAACTTTCCCTACCCTTCCAAAGTCATTTCTCAGGTTCTCCCCAAAACAAAAGGATTTCAGAATGGTGGTAGTGGTTGAAATTCTACCGAGCTTATGTTCAGGTGACGACAGAGTTCTCCAGTTGTGGAGAACTCTCTGGACCAAGGGAACAAGGGATGGATGTGACACTGGGGAAAGGAGAAAGGGGACCTGAAAAGATGGGCCAGACTCATATATGAGATGCTGGGAACAGTGAAGAACCCAAGGTAGAGGTATTTATTTGAAAGCAGGGGGCTAGAAAATGATACTGTGGGAAGAATCTGATTGGATTGGAGGCACCAGAAAAAAATGCCAAGAGGTAAAGGAAGCGGCAGCACCACAAGGCAGGCCGATGGCAATTCCATAATTAGGTGTGATCTGAGATCAATATGGTCTGTTTGGTCTGAGTTCACTTGTCTGTAACTTGATTGCTGCTTCCTGTTGCCAGTTACTGCAAGCTTTTCAGCCGGGGGTAGGTGTTGTGTGTAGTATGCACTATGGCGTGTACGCGCCTCTGCGTGGCTGCACGCGTGTGCATTTTTCAGGAGGATTACTTTAATGAAACATTTGTAAGTTTGGATTCTCAGAACACAGAAATGCCCAAACAGAGAAGAAAAAGTACCTGAATGCCAACTCCGATAGGAATGCCAGCTGTTTTCTCCAGCAGCCAGCTTTCCCAAGTGCAAAGGTATGTATAAATGTGACTTGTCGCCAGCTATGCGACAAAATAAGGGGACCTCTCTTTCCCCTGATGTTAAAACGTTGGGAACATTATTTTTTAATATGAAAAAATATATATATTGTGGAATAGAGGGCAAAGTTTGTGTGAATTTTTATGATGAAACATAAGCTGCCTGGGAAGTGTCAAACCTGCTGTTGGTTACTTCAAACGGGAAGAGCCAAAGAAACCAAAAATTTAATTTCACATACTTTAAACTCTGATTTTCATCTTTTTTCCATTTGGAATGTTAGCCTGGAGATGCCTAGACTACCTCTTAAAAAAAACTACATAATCATTGAAATGCCTATCTTTGCCATTTTCAAATGAGGATCCACTCAAGTTTTATGGAATTCATTCTCCCTCACTGTATGATGTCTGCTGGCTCACACATGTTTCTTTTTTATTTTATTTTATTTTATTTTATTTTATTTTATTTTATTTTATTTTATTTCATTTTATTTTATTTTATTTTTTATTACATTATTTTATTTTTTCATTGTTCCAAGATTCATTGTTTATGCCCCACACCCAGTGCTCCATGCAATACGTGCCCTCAGTACCCACCACCAGGCTCTCCCATCTCCCCACCCACTTCCTTCCAAGACCCTCAGATTGTTTCTGAGTCCAAAGTCTCTCATGTTTCATCCCCCTCCCTGATTTACCCCAGTTCAGATTTCCTTTCTGTCTCCTATTATCCTCCGTATTACCCCTCATGCTCCACGAGTAAGTGAAACCATATGATACATGACTTTCTCTACTTGGCTTATTTCACTCAGCATAATCCCCTCCAATCCAGTCCATGTTGCTACGAAGTTGGGTATTCATCCTTTCTGATGGAGGCATAGTATTCCATTGTATATACGTACCACATCCTCTTTATCCATTCATCTGTTGATGGGCACCTTGGCTCTTTACATAGTTTGGCAATTGTGGCCATTGTTGCAATGAACATTGGGGTGCATATGGCCCTTCTTTTCACTACCTCTCCATCTTTAAGGTAAATATCCAGTAGTGCAATTGCAGGGTCATAGGGTAGCTCTATCTTTAATTTTTTAAGGAATCTCCACACTGTTTTCCAAAGCAGCTGCACCAGTTTACATTCCCCCCAACAGTGTAAGAGGGTTCCCCTTTCTCCGCAGCCTCTCCAACACTTGTTTCCTGTCCTGTTAATTTTGGCCATTCTGACTGGTGTGAGGTGGTATCTCAATGTGGTTTTAATTTGAATTTCCCTGATAGCTAATTTGACGGACATTTTTTCATGTGTCTGTTAGCTATTTGTATGTTTTCTATGGAGAAGTGTCTCTTCATGTCTCCTGCCCATTTTTTGATGTGATCTTTTTTTTTTTTTTTTTGGTTGTTGAGTTTGAGTAGTTCTTTATAGATCTTGGATACCAGCCCTTTGCCCATAGTGTCATTTGCAAATATCTTCTCCCATTCCGTCACACATGTTTCTTTGAAGGAAACCGGGAGAAGACCAGCTAGCCTGAGAACTCTGGAAGCCTGTTGGCTTTTGAATTGTTTCTAAAGTAGGCTGGATGTTCACTCTTTTTCCTGCTTGTCACAAAGGTGGGGTCTCTAGGAAGAGCAATAACACCTAAAGGAAGGGGTTCTCTGAGGGAGTCTCTGATTTCTCTGGGAAGTAGCTCCTTTCACCAGGAGTAAACACAGCCCCTGGCTAAGTCTAAACTCACCCAGACTAAGTCATTTCAGGTGAAAACGGTGTGTCTGTTCCGGGCACAAACACAGACAGGTGGTTCGCAGTATTCCAAAATGGCACATCATGCCACACGACTACCTGGCCAAACATTCTAGTGTCAAGCCCCTCAGGAGCCAAACAGAAGCTAAGACATCATGCTCGCCACCCCCTACCTCCTCAGGGAGCTGAGCGGAGCGCAGAACACACACACCTGGGCAGAACAGATGGTGTCCTGGTGTTATTGTTATTTTACGGTCGGGCTGAAAGACAAACTGAACTGTCACAGACGGCATGTGGACTGCTGCAGTTAAACAAGGGATTGTGTCCCCCAACAAAAGATTCTGCCATCTTGTAGAGTCAAGGGTGGCTCCTCTTCAGAGGGGGAAGGACTTCAGAGGAAGCAAGGACAGCTGAGATTTGTCAGAGCCATGATTTACATAATGACCCTTAATGGCTGACTTCAGAGCGGTGCTGTCCCAGCTGCCCCTTAGGACCTTCCTGGAGGACTGCACTATGGGCCCAGGTCTTGGATTTCTGTTGCTTACGGTCGCCATCTGCACATATGAAGACCATATATTTTAAAATTTATTTCCAAACTATGACTACTCTGTGAAATTATCTGGTTGAAATAGGTCTGATAAGCATGCAGCCTGTACGTGAGAGCTTGGAAAGCAAGCTGAGGAGAAGCTCCTGGCGGGTTGTATTAATTCTTAACATGCAAAGACAGCCACGTGTTGGAAGCTAATACTCCAGCAAGGCTGAAATCTATTATTATTTCAGAGTATTAGCATTGTTTGGTGTAGAATAACTTAACCGTAATGACACATTGAGAAATCAATATGACACGAGAGCTGGTGTGCATTTTCTTAAAGATGAACTGGCTGATGGTTTTAGCAATGTTTTAACAGAAGGAATAAGCAAATTTCTAAAGCAAATGAATCAGAAACTGATAAGCAAGTAATATATTTGTAGTACATAAATGATTTTGGTTTAGCTTGTGATTATCACCATATTGTTCTAGAAAAATATATTATGGTCGTTTAGTTTGTGTTCAAATTATTCCACATGTCCTAAAGTTGCCTACGCTTGCTATACTTCAGGGACCCGCTTTTCATTGGCAAGAAACTCAAATGTTCTTTTCTTAAAGGACAGTCGATTTAGTATTGTTTGACAAGACAGTATGAAAAGTTGAAGATGGAGAGGAAACAGCTGGATTGTAATGCTAGTGACTGACGAGGAAAATAATATCCTTCTCTAAAATTCCCTCCTCTTTCATGCCTGGGTGGCTCAGTTGGGTAAGCGTTTGCCGTCGGCTCAGGTTGTGATTCTAGGGTCCTGGGATCAAGTCCGGCATCAGGGTCCTGGCTCAGCAGGGCGTCCACTTCTCCTTCTGCCCCTCCCCACACTTGCGCTCTCACTCTCACAAAAATAAATAAAAAAAATATTTTTAAAAATTCCCTACTCTTGTCAAAAAGTGAAATAGCTTTTTTTTTTTTTTTTTGGCGGCTGATTATATGCAAATTCAATGCTTGTTGAAAGCAATTTAAATAATGCGAAAAGGCAAAGTAAAAGGTGAAGGCATCCCTGTAATCCTACTCCATAGAGATTACAACCATTGACAGTTTGATATATATTTTTCTCAGCTCTTAAATGCATAGATATAAGGAAATATGTATAAATAAAACAAATGGGGTTATTCTGTTTCCACTGCTCTGTAAGCTGCTTTTATATTTGACTAAATCTTTAGGAATTTTCATCAGTAACTATAGATCTGGCATTAAAGGAGATGTTCTATCACTTATTTCACGGCCCCCTGCTGACAGATATTTAGTTGGTTCCAATTTTCTCCCTTTATAACCAGCATTGCAACCATTATTTTGCACATACAGTAGTGTGTATTTTTTAATTACATTCTTAGGGTAAATTATCACAGATACAATTGCTTTTTTTTTTAATTAGGCAAAATACTTAGGTTTTTCACTGGGGACAATCCGCAGTGAAACTGAATTCCTGGCCGACTTTCCCTTGTCACAGAGGTTGTGGTAGGCAGAATTCTGAGGAGATGACCCGAATTCCAGCTGCCCTAGTGTATACGTCTGTATGGTTACCTCCCTTAAAGTATGGGCAGGACTGTGCATATGGTGGGATATCTCTCCTGGGATCGGTTTATTATCAGTTGTATCACAGGGAAGGTTATCTGGGCGGACTAGACCTAATTAGGTGAGCGCTTTGAAAGAAAGTGAAGCATTAGAGAGACGCCTTCCTGTCGTTCAAGAAGGAAGCTGAAAGCCATGTTGGGAACTCCCTGGGGACCACTTGGCCAGGAACCTTGAGCAGTCTCGAAGAGTTGAGATGGTTCCCTGGCCAGAGATGTCAGCCCTAAAATCACAAGGGACTGAATTCTGCCTATGAATTTGGAAGAGAACTCCAAACCTCAAATGAGAATTGCAACCCCAGGATGGCACCTTGTGGTGAGCCCCTGATCAGAAGACCCAGTCAATACATGCTTAGGTTAAATTTGTCTTGTTTAAATAACTATGTTTATGGCAATTTATTTCACAGAAGATGGAGGCAGGGTACTGCCAGCATAGTCTGGATTTTGTGTGTAGCCATCATACGTGGCGAAATGAACCCTTCCCAAGTACCCACCCCCTTCAGAGATGTGGTGGGCCAGCCCAGATGTGATGTGAGCCCAAAGCTCTGTTGCCAATGGACCTATTCCTAGAGACATAGTTAACTTCAGTCCATACTTTTGTCCTTTAGGAAGACTTCTCCGCTTTCTTGGTATTTAGAATTTAGTCCAGCTACGCAAAGGAAATTTTTTAGGTTTTTTTTTTTTTTGGTCACTCTAGAAGTTTTAAATTATTTAATTTGTCTTTTCCCAAGATAGAAATAATTAATTTATGTCAGTATGGGCTCATGGATTCTTATTTTATTCAAAACTGTTACTCTTTCTTTTTTTATATTCTTATTTATTTTAATCAATTAATTAATTAATTAATTTTCAGTGTTCCAAGATTCATTGTTTATGCCCCACACCCAGTGCTCCATGCAATAGGTGTCCCCAGTACCCACCACCAGGCTCACCCATCCCCCCACCCCCACCCCTCCAAGACCCTCAGTTTGTTTCTGAGTCCAAAGTCTGTCATGTTTTGTTTCCCTCACTGATTTACCCTACTTCCCATTTCCTTTCTTCTCCTACTGTCCTCTATATTACCCCTTATGCACCACAAGTAAGGGAAGCCATATGATACTTGACTTTCTCTACTTGGCTTATTTCACTCAGCATAATCTCTTCCAGTCCAGTCCATGTTGCTACAAAAGTTGGATATTCATCCTTTCTGAAGGAGGCGTAATATTCCATTATATATATGGACCATATCTTATTTACCCATTCATCTGTTGAAGGGCACCTTGGCTCTTTCCACAGTTTGGTGATTGTGGCCATTGCTGCAATGACCATGGGGGTACATATGGCCCTTCTTTTCACTACCTCTCCATCTTTAGGGTAAATACCCAGTAGTGCAATTGCAGGGTCCTACGGTAGCTCTATTTTTATTTTTTTAAGGAATCTCCACACTGTTTTCCAAAGCAGCTGCACCAACTTGCATTCCCACCAACAGTGTTAAGAGGGTTCCCCTTTCTCCGCAGCCTCTCCAACACTTGTTGTTTTCTGTCTTGTTAATTTTGGCCATTCTGACTGGCGTAAGGTGGTATCTCAGTGTGGTTTGAATTTGAATTTCCCTGATATCTAGTGACACTGAACATTTTTTTCATGTGTCTGTTAGCCATTTGTATATCTTCTACAGAGAAGTGCCTCTTCATGTCTCCTGCCCATTTTTTGATGTGTTCATCTTCTTTTTGGATGTTGAGTTTGAGTAGTTCTTTATACATCTTGGATACCAGCCCTTTTTTCTGTAGTGTCATTTGCAAATATCTTCTCCCATTCTGTGGGTTGCCTCTTTGTGTTGTTGCCTGTTTCCTTTGCTGTGCAGACGCTTTTTATTTTGATGAAGTCCCAGAAGTTCATTTTTGCTTTTGTCTCCTTTGCCTTTGGAGACGTGTCTTGAAAGAAGTTGCTGTGGTCGATGTCAAAGAGGTTACTGCCTATGTTCTCCTCCAAGGTTGAGGTCTTTCATCCATTTTGAGTTTGCCTTTGTGTGTGGTGTAAGCGAATGGTCTAGTTTCATTCTTCTATAAGTAGCTGTCCAATTTTCCCAGCACCATTTATTGAAGGGACTGTCTTTTTTCCACTGGATATTTTTTTCTGTTTTGTCAAAGATGATTTGACCATAGATTTGTGGGCCCATATGTGGGCTCTCCACTCTGTTCCATGGTCTATTTGTCTGTTTTTGTGCCAGTACCATGCTGTCTTGGTAATCACAGCTTTGTAATAAAGCCTGAAGTCGGGTAACGTAATGCCCTCAGCTTTGTTTTTCTTCTTCAACAATTCCTTAGTGATTTGGGTTTTTTTTTTTTGATTCCATATAAATTTTAGGATTGTTTGTTCCAAAGCTTTGAAAAATGCCGGTGGAATTTTGATAGGAATGGCATTGAAAGCATAGATTGCTCTGGGCAGTACAGACATTTTAACAATGCAAAGCTGTTACTCTTATTGTCATTATAAGATGTTACTATCATTATTATTTTGTCCCTCATTTGTCATAGATTCTCCCAGTGATTGTCCCTTCAAGCTGGCTGCTGTGTCTTTTTTTTTTTTTTTAAAGATTTTATTTATTTGACAGAGAGAAACACAGCCAGAGAGGGAACATAAGCAGGGGGAGTGAGAGAGGGAGAAACAGGCTTCCCGCCGAGCAGGGAGCCCGATGTGGAACTTGATCCCGGATCTCCAGGATCATGACCTGAGCCGAAGGCAGTTGCTCAACCAACTGAGCCACCCAGGCGCCCCCTGCTGTGTCTTTTTGACCCATTCCATCATTTTTTCCCCCAAATATTTTATTTATTTATTTGACAGAGAGAAGCACAGCCAGGGAGGGAACACAAGCAGGAGTGAGAGAGGGAGAAGCAGGCCTCCCCTGAGCAGATAACCCAATGTGGGGCTTGACTCTGGGACTCAGGGATCATGACCTGAGCTGAAGGTAGTTGCTTAATGACTGAGCCACCCAGGCGCCCTTGTCATTCCATCGTTTTTTGAGCACTTCTTTATGTGTTCTGGCACAACAAGGTTTTCCAGATTTATTTTATATTTTCCATGGAATTGACCCTTCCTTCCTTCCTTCCTTCCTTCCTTCCTTCCTTCCTTCCTTCCTTCCTTCCTTCCTTCCTCCTTTTCTCCCTCCCTCCCTCCTTTCTTTCCTTCCTTCCCCTTTCTTTCTTTCTTTCTTTCTTTCTTTCTTTCTTTCTTTCTTTCTTTCTTTCTTTCTTCTTTTTAGATTTTATTTTTAGGTTATCTCTATACCTACCATGGGGCTCAAACTCACAACCCCAAGATGAAGAGTTGTACACTCTACTGCTCTGCTGGCAGAGCCATCCAGGTGCCCCAGGAATTGACCATTTCTGTAAGGAACCCTGGTTCCTTTCATTGCGGAATGGTATTTAGAAAACAAGAAGTGGGCAGTAGAGGTGCTCATGGCTTCTAGGCCCTTCTCAGCTATGCAATTTCATTTTTTCCTCTCTTCTTCCCTTCTTCCTTACCTCCTCCATCCTTCCCCCTTTCTTTTATCCTTTTTTCGTGTCTTTTATTTATTTACTTTTAAATTCAAGTATAATTAACACACAATGTCATATATGTTTCAGGTCTACAATACAATGATTCAACAATCTCATACATTTCTCCGTGCTTATCAAAGTAAGTGCACCCTTAATCCCCTTAGATATTTCCCCTATTGCCCCATCAATATTCTGTCTGGAAGCCATTAGTTTGTACTCTATTTTAGAGTTTGTTTGTTTGTTTGCTTCTTTTTTCTTTAGTAAACACTTTCATTTAAAAGAGGAATAAAAATGAACAAATTGAGTATTCTACTTAAGAAGGTAAAAATAACAGCAACACAACATCTAAATAAGGTAGAAAGGTGGAACTAAAAAAAGAAAATCAGAAACAATTGAATCAGAAAACAGAAAACCAATCATATTAAAAAATATACCCAGGTACTAGTTGTTTGAAACAACCAGTAACATAGATAAACTATGACTGTTTCATTTAAAAATACAAAGTTATGGTTCGGTCTCACTTATGGAGAGTGATATAAAATCTATCCATATAGCTTATCTATTAATAAAGCTATGAAGAAAAATTATGCTAGAATCTCAAGAGTGGTGAAAATTCACTTAATAAATGTTAATATTCTGTGCAGGTGATAGGCATTGGGCCTTGTTTTATCAGTCATGTGCAAAATTCACCTGTATTCACCTCTGAATTCCTGGAGGCTGAGGAAGAAATTTCAAGGAGTCAGCAAGGTTAGGATGTCTCTACCTGAGCGAAGGAAAATGTGGGGCAGAGGGATGGAGGGGGGGCCTCCAAAGAACGGGGATCTCCAAGAACTCAAGGAAGTACTGAGAAGAGGAAGTTGAAGTTAAACATTTGCCAGATGGAGGGGAGAAGCCACTAGCTGAATGAGAATTGTTGGTGACTTGGCTCCTTCACCACTCACAACTGTGTATGAGGTAGGGAGCATGGGTCCAAGGCAGCACTCAGTATGTAGAGGAGGACATGAGTACAGATGGGCAGAGAAAGCAGAGGCCACTCACATCGGTCCCTGAAGGCAGGCAGATGAAGCAGGAGTAAGGTGGCTGAAAGCCTATGGTTACCTAGACAAAGGCTCTGATTGATATCTTGGACTGAGCATGGTAATTTCTGACACTAAGACTGTGTTAGTGGCTTAAGGTGATCCTAAGACTTCTGCTTTCGAAGAAGGAGCTGGAAAGTCAGGCCAGATTTCTGGAAGGACTTCCTCCCAGGAATAAAGCTTGCAGGGATAGTGGGAGACAAGAGTAAAGGACATTTTTATAATATCTTTCTTGTGACTTCTCTCATTCTTCCAACTTTTACCATAAGCAGCAAGAGAAGACCAGGTGAGAACTTCAACGCATTCCTTGGCAAGTTCTTAAATTAGATGGCCAACTCCATCAGGGCATATGCTTTTTGCGTTACTGCATATGATAATTTGTTAAGCTTTCTGTCACTTCCTAGCAAGGATCCTCTTCCCCCAGTTTCCAATAATAATTTCCTTACTTCCTTTAGAACCTTCACTGGCACTGTCCTCAAAGTCCACATTCCTACCATACCGTCTGTTTAGGCTTTTTCTATCAGGTTGCTCCAAACCCTTCCAACTTTTTCTCACTCCCTATTCCAAAGCAACTCCCACATTTTAATTATTTGTTATGGCAGCACTCCATTTTCAGGAGCCAAAATCTCTATTAGTTATCTGTTACTGCTTAACTAATTGCCACCAACTTAGCAGCCTAGAATAACATTTATTTTCTCACAATTTCTGTGGGTCAGGAATTCAGGCATGGCTTAGATGGACTGTGCTTTCAACTTTTCTCACAGGCTATGAAGTGTGGGCCAAGGCTGAGGCTTGACTGAAGGCGTGACTAGGGAGTAATCTGCTTCCTAGCTCACTTGCAGGGCTGTTGGTAGGATTTAGTTCCTTGTAGGTTGTTGCCCTGAGGACCTTATTTCTCTTTTGAAGATTTTATTTAAATGACAGTGAGAGAGCAGAAGAGAGAGAGAGAGCGCATACAAACATGGGGAATGGCGGGCAGAGGAAAAGGAGAAGCAGGTTCCCCACGGAGCAGGGAGCCCAACGCGGGGTTTGATCCTGAGACCATAGGATCATGAATGGAGCCAAAGGCAGATGCTCAATTGACTGAGGAACCCAGGTGTCCTGAGAACCTTATTTATTAATTGGCTATAGGCCAGAGGCCACTCTCAGTTCCTTGCTGTGTAGGTCTCCCAAGCATGGCAACTGTCTTTGTTAAAATCAGCAAGGAAAAGTGTCTGCTAGCAAGATAGAAGTCAGAGACTCATATAGTCCAATCATGACAGTAACATCCTTTGCTGTATCTTATAACCTTATAGAATAACATTTTTCATATTATTATGGTTTCAGGTGTGCAACATAGACATTCAACAGTCCTATACATTACCCAGTGTTCACCAACGCAAGTGTAGTCACCATCTGTCAGCACTATGTTGTTACGGTATTATTGACTGTATTCTTGAGCTATACTTGTCACCCCATGACATTTATTTTATAAATGGAGATTTCCCTCTTCATCCCCTTCACCTCCTCTACCGCCCCTCTGCCAATTTTTTCTCTGTGAGGTAAACGTTTGTAACTGGCCTCTGATGAGGGTCTGAAAATGAATTCTTAATATATAACCAGTAAAGAAAAAAAAGAGAGAGAGAGAAACCAAGAAACAGACCCTTAACTATAGAGAACAAAGTGATAGTTACCAGAGGGGAGGTGGGTAGGGAGATGGGCAAAAAAGGTGATGGGGATTAAAGAGTGTACTTACCATGATAAAAAATAAGTGCATGATGAATTTAAAGTAAAAAAGATAAATGCATAAAATAATAAAGATATGAGTATATGGTGGAGGTATGTACATCTGTGTGACTGTGTCTAGGTATATCTGTTTACACATGGGGGCTGATAGAGGAAAAATACTTTATTTTATAAAATTTTATACCTTATTAAAAAAGCCTTATTTGACTAATTTGGGACAGATTTAAAGGCAAATATTCTGAGTTTATTGAAATTGTTTTGTCTCGCCCATAATGTTTGTTTGGATTATGTTTATTGAAATGCAATTTTCTATCTGATTAATATAAAAATAAAATTTGGGTTGATACTTGGTCCTCTTATTTTATTTTTCTCATAATTTATTTTTATTATATTTCACAGAAGTAATGAGGCTGATTGAAGACATTTTAAGCCCCGTCTTTCCTCCTCAGGTAGTTTGGGAAGTGCTGTTATCGATCATTGTTGCGGTACATGACATAATGAGGTGGCTTATTGAATTGGAGCAGCAGGCACTAGGTCAGGAACTGGGAGTAAGCGTCTGCTCTCATCACCAAGCTGAGCTCTTTGGACTAGGGACATCCATTCTGTGTAGGGGTAGCGTTATCTTCTTACAGACATGGGATTCATATGGCAAATCTGCAGGGCAGCTTCCTCCCAGAGGGGGCAATTTTTTCTATATCATCCTCCCACGGAGGATAGCTATTCCCTGTCAAGTCATGGGCACAGCCAGAGGGGGACCCATTTCCAACTAGTACAGAGACCCACAGAGACTATGGTGGTAGTATGAGTCAGAGTCCCCAAGGGGGACTTCAGCATTATCAGGACATCCGTCCTCAAAAAGATATTTAGAATGAAAAGTCAAGGCTTACGTTTGGATTGTTGTAACTCAGCAGGAGAAGTACAAAGAAGAGGTATGTGGAAAAGAGGAGCTTCCGCTGACACCAAGTAAGGTCAGTAGGAGTCAACATGGCCCCCACCCAAATTAAAATTAAACTTAAAAAAAAGAATATGTTTCTAGATTTTATTCATGGAAATTCATATCTGGTACCAAGCAAGTGAGAATTCCACTTTCTACCCTGTGGAGAAAATGTATTCATCCACACTCATCAATTATTAATGGGCTATTTCCTGGGCTGGAATAAAAAAAATGAATAAGGTACAACAACAGCTTCAGAGATGCAACTATTTATTTCCTTATTACTCAGAAAATGGGATTTCGTCCTTGGGGTAACTGCAGGTGGGCACAGTTCTGGTGCCACAGGTTCACGGGGATCTGGAGAATCCTTTATTCTGAGGATGGAAGTAGAAAGCGAAGGACTCAGATGATCACATGTGGATGACGTGGAAAGCAGCTGAGAATACTTGACCTGGTGTAGAAAAGAGAGGGGGCATTTGCTGTCGTCGTCCTTCCTTCCTCCTCCCCCCCCTCCTCCTGCCCTTCTTCTTCTTCTTTTTCTCCTTCTCCTTCTCCTTCTTCCCCTTCCCCTCCTCCTCCTCGTCCTCCTCCTCCTCGTCCTCCTCCTCCTCCTCCTTCTTTTAAGGTTTATTTATTTATTTTAGAGAAAGAGAGAGGGAGGGTGAGAAAGGTGCAGAGGGAGAGGGAGAAAGAAAATCTCTAGCAGACTCCCTGCTCCCACCTCAGGCCGTCCTCAGGGCTGGATCCCAGGACCCCAAGATCATGACTGGTGCCAAAATCAAGAGTCAGACGTTTAACTGACTGAGCCCCTCAGGGGTCCCTGCTGCCTTCTTTTTATGCCCAAAATGTGCTGATCACTACAGAAGCCACTAACCGCATGGGACTTTTAAAATTAAAGTTAATTGAAAAGAAATAAAATACAAAATTCATGTCCCTTATCAGCAGATGTCATTTTTCAATGGTCAATGGCCATCAATGCACAGTGGCTGTCAAATTGGATGGCACAGGTGTGGGATGTTCACATCACCAGGAAGTCATATTGGCCTTTGCTGGAGGGGCTCCCACATGGAAGAGGATTCCCACATCCTTGCTTTGTCTAGACTTGAGGGTTGAAATAATGATGATAAATAGTTAAGAACTGAGTGAGGAGAGATTCTAGCTTTGTATTAGAGAAAACTTCTGAACAGAAATAGCTATCCAGAAACCTTTGTAGGTAAGGAGTCCTCTGTCACTGGAGGAATTCAATAAACTCAGTTTATTTCTTTGAGATTCTTTTGTATAATTGTTTTGGCTGTCTTTTTTTTTTTTTCTCTGAGGGATTCTTCATGTTTAAAAAGTATTCTTTATCAAATGCTTTTTCTGTTCTAGGTGCTCAGCTCCAAGCTTTCCCTCCATTATCAAGTTTATCATTTCAACAATTCTGCAAGTCAGGTAGTATTATTGTTCCTTTCTTACAGGTGAGGATACTGAGACTCATCCAGGTAAGTTCACATTGCTCGAGTTCCGGCAAGCACAAGCTCAATGGTTTTTTGGGAGTCTGATTACAAAGCTCTTAACTGGTACACTTTAAACTAGAAGCTAGCCTATGTCCAATAAGTACTGGTTGATTGAACATTTTGCACCAAATAAATATGTAATTTCTGGAAAACAAACAAACACTTTTTTTTTTTTAGTATGGCTTAGATAGTATAATCACAACCAAGTAAAAATAAATGATGTATAGGGGAAAGGAATATTAATGACAAAATATTAACATTAGTGAATAGTCTTTCATAGGACTAGAGCTTATTTCCTTTCTTTTTATTAAAAAAACATATACATTGTTTTTTATTCAAGAAAACCCATTTTACTCAAAAATGTAGCGAAAATGCAGTGCCTGCTTCGACTATCGGTGCTGCTGTGCTTTGACCGTGCTTTTTCATGATTCTGCGGGTGGGCTGTGTCTCCTTTGCTGGACCCCTCTGGACTCTGGTGCAGCTGCCTTCAGCTGGAGGTTGGCGAGGCTGGGAGGTCGAGGCCAGCAGCTGGTGCGGACTCCCCCACGTGGCTCTCAGCGGCCGGGAGGTGTCACCGGCTGCCTCACATAGCGGTTTCTGGGCAGTGTTCCCAGAGACCAAGGGCGGAAGGTGCAGGTTCTCTTGCGGCCCTGACTCTGGAACATTCCACATTCTCACTTCTGCCTCATTCTGTTCCTCAAAGCCAGCCTGAATTCCGGGGTGGGGACATAGACCTCGCTTCTTGATGGGGGGAGCAGTTTGGTCGGCAGGCCACCCTGAGTGACCATGGGACTGGCTTTGATTCAGCCACAGCACCACGTGCCTGCGCACGAGCTCCTGCCTTCGATGGCACACGCAGGACGCACAATGGAGACCTTGCAGTCACCAACCACTTCTCCAGTTTTTGCCCCCAGAATTTGCAAGATCCTCCTCTGCTGGCCCACAGTTGCCAGAACTGAAGAGAGTGGAGCTTTTCTCAGTGAGGTCACCTCCAGAGTAGAGCAATGGAAGACTTTTCGGGGGCTGTCTCCCTTTTTCTCATTTGACTGCATGACTAAAGTGTGTTGGGGTCTCCGGGAGGAGTGAGTTGTGGTGCAGATAATGCCCAACAGCGACTGAGAGGAGGGGGGCTTTCCCCGCATGCTCCCCCTCTTAACAAGGAGTCCTGAGTTGGCAGTCAAGGTTGCCCAGGAACTCTCCCCTGTCTCAATTCCTTTGATTCTGAACTCAGTCGTAGTGCCTCATGGTTGCTGAATGGCTGCGGCTCCTCCTCTTCAGGCCTTGAATTTGCTTTCCAGGCACAGAGAAGGGGGACTTGCTACAGGGCAAACAAATGTACCGGCTGAGTTGTGTATTCCTCAAGAATGCAAGGCTGGCCTGGGGGCCTCATCTTACAGACTTCTCCCTGGCCAGAACCAGAACCAAGGGACAGGAACAATGAGCAATCCCGGCTGCTGCCTGGTGGAGAGGAAGGCCTTCGGAGTGACTCCTTCAGCAAGCTGACTGCTGTCAGTCCCGTTCTCAAAGGGATGCACAGACATCTACTCACTAGGCCCGCCCACCACTGTCCCCCCCAAGCATGTACAGGCCAGGACGCAGCTCCCAGATGAGAGGCCAGCCTGTGTCTGCCATCCACTTCCCACATCTTGCTCCCCGCAATTCCCTTTACACTGAGAAATCCCTGAAAAGCAGAAGACATTTTGCATATCTCTATGTCCCCTCAGGCATAGCATGACCTTGCGTTTGGTTTGTGCTTAATATACACTTGCCGATTTTCTGAAATAATTGGATTTCCTTCTTGTCTTGTCTGAAGATAATTCCAGAGGATTCCAGGGCTGATTACTGGAGGGGTTCGGCTAGAACCCAGGAACACCTGACTTTTCTTCAAGATGGCAGAGGGAGTAGCATCACGTGATTTAGGTTCCTTCCTGTGGCTGGTACCCTGCTCATGCCTCTTCCCTCCAGCTCTTGGTGGGTCTCTGTTGGTAGGTGCACCCAGATATGCTTCATAGCTGACTTGCTGATAGAATGAACTGAAAAACAAAAACAAACCAAAAAACCACAACCTCTAACTTCCACCTGATGAAAATCATGGGGTTGTTTAAACAGGAATAGCTATTCATGTTTATTGGTCTCTATCTCCTTCATTCCACTTTCCCATTATCATACAAAATAGTCTATATGTAGACAAAGGTTCAGAAAGCCTACTGTAGAGCTAAATTTCTACCAGGCTTGCTGGGAGGGATGGCTGCCTCCCCAGGATGCTCTGGATCCGAATGAGCTCTGGAGCCTGCCGAGCAGCCGGCGAGGAGTGATTTCACCCAGGGCCTCGAGGATCCACAGGCTGATCTGTATGTTCTCGTTGTGGCAGTTTCTGAAGTCTCAATTTCTGAGGTCTTCCATGGTGCACTGTAATTTCAGGATTGGCAGCGATGCTGGCAAGAGAAAAAATAAAACATATTTAGGGAAACAGGAATCTCTCTCAACCTTTATTTTGACATTCAGCGGTTGATGATGGATGTTTCAAATTACTCTTGATAAGAAGCTATCAGTAGGAGTTATTTTGTTTCACAGATACCTGGCGGGTCAAAAACATACTCCAATTGAACAAATATTCTCAAATTAAGTACGGAGAATAGTAAGTCTTTATAACTCATGATGCAGAAAGGAAGGGGATTCAATGAGTGTATCTATGCCTCTGGAGGTCTGATGACCCAGGTGCATGTGGCGGTGGACAGAGGGGCAGGTCAGACTTGAAACCCAGCCTCGGTTGGCTTCATCTTGCCAACCAGAGCTGACTTAAGGTGGAGAAAACCCACCACCTGGCCCATCAGGAGAGCAGGGAAGAGTTTGGATTGAGTGAGCCTTTCAAGGACTCTTCAGGTTCAAATGTATTTCACTAGTTACTTCTTCCCTCTGAAGTGTTAGTTTCCCCATCTGTAAAATGGGATGATAATAATCCTGCTTGTTGCTAACTGCTTTGAAAATTGTGATGCACTCCGTAGCTCTTTGGATATCTTTTTTTACATGACAGTAAAGGGAGTAGATGTGCCTCCTTAGCAAACCGTTTCAACTTCTAACACAGTTGTAAGAAGTTGTGACTTCCATGCTTATATATGATGTATATATAGTGTTTGTAAGTACTGGTTATTGTGTAGACATGTTTGGGGCACTAACTCCATGCTGGGCACTGTGCTTGATGACAGAGATATAAGGCCAGTGAAACAAAAAGTCCATCTAGTGCTTCATTGTAATATTATGTTCCATATCTCCTGTTGCTGTTTATAAATAATGTTGTGGATATTTTTTATTTTTTAATTTAATTTTATTTTTTCAGTGTTCTGAGATTCATTGTTTATGCCCCACACCCAGTGCTCCATGCAATACGTGCCCTCAGTACCCACCACCAGGCTCTCCCATCCCACCTCATCCTGCCCTCCAAGACCCTCAGTTTGTTTCTGGGTCCAAAGTCTCTCATGTTTCATTTCTCTCCCCGAATTACCCTACTTCCCATTTCCTTTCCTTCTCCTACTGTCCTCTATATTACCTCTTATGCACCACAAGTAAGGGAAACCATATGATACTTGACTTTCTCTATTTGGCTTATTTCACTCAGCATAATCTCTTCCAATCTGGTCCATGTTGTTACAAAAGTTGGATATTCATCCTTTCTGAAGGAGGTGTAATATTCCATTGTATATATGGACCACATATTCTTTATCCATTCACCTGTTGAAGGGCACCTTGGCCCTTTCCATTGTTTGGCGATTATGGCCATTGTTGCAATGAACATTCAGGTACATATGGCCCTTCTTTTCACTACCTCTCCATCTTTAGGGTAAATACCCAGTAGTGCAATTGCAGGGTCCTATGGTAGCTCTATTTTTAATTTTTAAAGGAATCTCCACACTGTTTTCCAAAGCGCTGCACCAACTTGCATTCCCACCAATAGTGTTAAGAGGGTTCCCCTTTCTCCACAGCCTCTCCAACACTTGTTGTTTCCTGTCCTGTTAATTGTGGCCATTCTGACTGGTGTAAGGTGGTATCTCAGTGTGGTTTGAATTTGAATTTCCCTGATAGCTAGTGATGATGAACATTTTTTTCATGTCTCTGTTAGCCATTTGTATGTCTTCTACGGAGAAGTGTCTCTTCATGTCTCTTGCCCATTTTTTGGTGTGTCCATCTTCTTTTTGGATGTTGAGTTTGAGTAGTTCCTTATAGATCTTGGATACCAGCCCTTTGTCTGTAGTGTCATTTGCAAATATCCTCTCCCATTCTGTGGGTTGCCTCTTTGTGTTGTTGCCTGTTTCCTTTGCTGTGCAGACGCTTTTTATTTTGATGAAGTCGCAAAAGCTCATTTTTGCTTTTGTCTCCTTTGCCTTTGGAGACGTGTCTGGAAAGAAGTTGCTGTGGCCGATGTCAAAGAGGTTACTGCCTATGTTCTTACCTGGGATTTTGATGGATTCCTGCCTCACGTTGAGGTCCTTCATCCATTTCGAGTTTATCTTTGTGTGTGATGTAAGAGAATGGTCTAGTTTAATTCTTCTATATGTAGCTGTCCAATTTTTCCAGCACCATTTATTGAAGGGACTGTCTTTTTTCCACTGGATATTTTTTCCTTCTTTGTCAAAGATGATTTGCCCATAGATTTGTGGGTCCATATCTGGACTCTCTACTCTGTTCCATTGGCCTATTTGTCTGTTTTTGTGCCAGTACCATGCTGTCTTGGTAATCACAGCTTTGTAATAAAGCCTGAAGTCGGGTAACGTGATGCCCCCAGCTTTGCTTTTCTTCTTCAGCAATTCCTTAGTGATTCGGGGTCTTTTTTGGTTCCATATAAATTTTAGGATTGTTTGTTCCAATGCTTTGAAAAATGTCAGTGGAATTTTGATCGGAATGGCATTGAAAGTATAGATTTCTCTGGGCAGTATAGACATTTTAACAATGTTTATTCTTCTGATCCATGAGCATGGAATGCTCTTCCATCTTTTTGTGTCTTCTTCAATTTCTTTCATGAGTGTTCTGTAGTTCCTCAAGTATAGATCCTTAACTTCTTTGGTTAGGTTTATTCCTAAGTATCTTATGGTTTTTGGAGCTATAGTAAATGGAATCGATTCTCTGATTTCCCTTTCTATATTTTCATTGTTAGTGTATAAGAATGCAACTGATTTCTGTGCTTTGATTTTGTATCCTGCCACATTACTGAATTATTGTATGAGTTCTAGTAGTTTGGAGGAAAAGAGAGCCTTTTGGGTTTTCCACATAGAGTATATGTCATCTGCAAAGAGAGAGAATTTGACTTCTTCTCTGCCAAGTTGAATATATTTTATTTCTTTTTGTTGTCTGATTGCTGTTGCTAGGATTTCTAACACTATGTTGAAGAGGAGTGGTGAGAGTGGGCATTCTCGTCTTGTTCCTGATCTCAGAGGGAAGGTTGTCAGTTTTTCCCCTTTGAGAACAATATTCGCTGTGGGTTTTTCATAGATAGATTTTATGAGGTTGAGGAATGTTTTCTCTATCCCTTTACTTTGAAGAGTTTTAATCAGGAACGGATGTTTTATTTTGTCAAATGCCTTTTCTGCATCAATTGAGAGTACCATGTGGTTCTTCTCTCTTCTCTTATTGATTTGTTCTATCACGTTGATTGATTTGCGAGTGTTGAACCACGCTTGCATCCCTGCGATAAATACCACCTGGTCATGGGGGATAATCTTTTTAATATATTGTTGGATCCTGTTAGTAAGGATCTTGTTGAGAATCTTGGCATCCATAGTCACCAGATATATTGGTCTGAAGTTCTCCTTTTTGATGGGGCGTTGTCTGGTTTGAGGATTAGAGTAATGCTGGCTTTATAGAAAGAGTCTGGAAGTTTTCTTTCTGTTTCTATATTTTGAAATATCTTCAGGAAAATAGGTGTTATTTCTTCTTTGAATGTTTAGTAGACTTTCCCAGGGAATCCGTCTGGTCCTGGGTTCTTTCTTTTTTGGGAGGTTTTTGATCACTGCTTCAATCTCGTTACTAGATATAGGTCTATTAAGATTGCCAATTTCTTCCTGTTTCAGTCTTGGAGATTTATAGGTTTCCAGGAATGTATCCATATCTTCTAGGTTCTTAAAGTTATTGGCATTTAATTGTTGCTAGTAATTTCTGATGATTGTTTCTATTTCCTTGGTGTGAGTCGTGATCTCTCCCCTTTCATTCATAATTTTATTAATTTGGGTCTTCTCCCTTTTCTTTTGGATTAGTTTGGCCAATGTTTTATTGGTCTTATTAATTCTTTCAAAGAACCAGCTTCTAGTTTCATTGATGTGCTCTACTGTATCTCTAGTTTCTAATTCATCGATCTCTGCTCTAGTCTTAATTATTTCCCATCTTATGTATGAGGTTGGCTTAATTTGTTGTTGATTTTCCAGTTCTTTAAGGTGTATTGATAGTTGGTGTATTTGGAATTTTTCAATTTTTTTTGAGTGAGGTTTGGATGGCTAGTATTTCCCCCTTAGGACTGCTTTTGCTATATCCCATAGGTTTTGGTGATGTATCTTCATTCTCATTGGTTTCCATGAAGTGTTTCAGTTCTTCTTTGATTTCCTGGTTGATCACAGATTCTTGAGCAGGATAGTCTTTAGCTTCCAAGTGTTTGATTTTCTTCTGAACTTTTTGTTGTGGTTCAGTTCAGTTTCATGGCATTGTGGTCAGAGAATATGCAGGGAATAATCTCAATCTTCTGGTATCAGTTGAGTCTTGATTTGTGACCTAGTATGTGGTCTATTCTGGAGAAAGTTCCATGTGCACTTGAGAAGAATGAGTATTCTGTTGTTTTAGGGTGGAATGTTCTGAATATATCTATGAGATCCATCTGGTCCAATGTGTCATTCAAGGCTCTTGTTCTTTTGTTGATTTTCTGTTTAGATGTTCTGTCCATTGCTGAGAGTGGTGTGTTAAGATCTCCTACAATTAATGTATTTGTATCAATATGACTCTTTATTTTGCTTAACAGTTGGCTTAGGTAGTTGGCTGCTCCCATGTTGGGGGCATAAATATTTATAATTGTTAGATCTTCTTGGTGTATAGACCCTTTGAGAATGATGTAGTGTCCTTCTGTGTCTCTGACTACAGTCTTTAGATTAAAATCCAATTTGTCTGATATGAGAATCACTACTCTGGCTTTCTTTTGAAGTCCATTGGCATGAAAGATGGTCCTACATCCCCTCACTTTCAGTCTGGAAGTGTCTTTAGATTCAAAATGTGTCTCTTGTAAACAGCATGTGGACGGGTTCCTGTCGTTTTATACAGTCTGCAACGCTGTGCTTTTTTATTGGAGCATTTAGGCCATTCAAATTGAGAGTGATTATTGATAGATATGTTTTTTTTTTTTTTTTTTTTTTTTTTTTTTTTTTTTTTTTA
>PITA01015348.1:0-50424 GCA_004023965.1 Spilogale gracilis
ACCTATAAACTTCCAAGACTGAAACAGGAAGACATTGACAATTTGAATAGACCTATATCTAGTAATGAGATTGAAGCAGTGATCAAAAACCTCCCCCAAAACAAGAGTCCAGGACCAGATGGATTCCCTGGGGAATTCTACCAAACATTCAAAGAAGAAATAACATCTATTCTCCTGAAGCTCTTTCAAAAAATAGAAACGGAAGGAAAACTTCCAGACTCTTTCTATGAAGCCAGCATCACTCTAATCCCCAAACCAGACAAAGACCCCATCAAAAAGGAGAACTTCAGACCAATATCGCTGATGAATATGGATACCAAGATTCTAACAAGATCCTTGCTAACAGGATCCAACAATACATTAAAAAGATTATCCACCATGACCAGGTGGGTTTTATCCCAGGGATGCAAGTGTGGTTCAACACTCGCAAAACAATCAACGTGATAGAACAAATCAATAAGAGAAGAGAGAAAAACCACATGGTACTCTCAATTGATGCAGAAAAGGCATTTGACAAAATACAACATCTGTTCCTGATCAAAACTCTTCAAAGTATAGGGATAGAAGGAACATTTCTCAACCTCATAAAATCTATCTATGAAAAACCCACAGCAAATATCATCCTCAACGGGGAAAAACTGACAGCCTTTCCTCTGAAATCAGGAACAAGGCAAGGATGCCCACTCTCACCACTACTGTTCAACATAGTGTTAGAAGTCCTAGCAACAGCAATCAGGCAACAGAAAGAAATAAAATGTATCGAGCTTGGCAAAGAGGAAGTCAAACTCTCTCTCTTTGCAGATGACATGATACTATATGTGGAAAACCCAAAAGACTCTACCCCCAAACTACTAGATCTCATACAACAATTCGGTAATGTGGCAGGATACAAAATCAATGCGCAGAAATCAGTTGCCTTCTTATACACTAACAATGAAAAAATAGAAAGGGAAATCAGAGAATCGATTCCATTTACTATAGCACCAAAAACTATAAGATACTTAGGAATAAACCTAGCCAAAGAAGTCAAGGATCTGTACTCGAGGAACTATAGAACACTCATGAAAGAAATTGAAGAAGACACAAAAAGATGGAAGAGCATTCCATGCTCATGGATCGGAAGAATAAACATTGTCAAAATGTCTATACTGCCCAGAGAAATCTATACTTTCAATGCCATTCCGATCAAAATTCTACCAACATCCTTCAGAACACTGGAACAAACAATCCTAAAATTTATATGGAACCAAAAAAGACCCCGAATCGCTAAGGAATTGTTGAAGAAGATAAACAAAGCTGGGGGCATCTCATTACCTGACTTCAGGCTTTATTACAAAGCTGTGATTACCAAGACAGCGTGGTATTGGCACAAAAACAGATAAATAGACCAATGGAACCGAGTGGAGAGTCCAGATATGGACCCACAAATCTATGGGCAAATCATCATTGACAAAGCAGGAAAAAATACCCAGTGGAAAAAAAGACAGTCTCTTCGATAGATAGGATTCTTTTTTAAGGACAAAATCTGCCCTGTTTTGGAATGTTTGAGTCATTCTATGGGAATTAGAACATCTTAGTGGAAATTGTCTCTAAAATTTGCAGAGAAACGCCTATGCCCATGCATTGTGCAGGTTTGAAATAAACTTTCCTAGAGTCCACCAGTATCAGGTGGTACCATCTACCTAGGGAGTGGTACCATCTACCTAGAGAGAAAGGAAAATAATGTAGAAAGGACATTCTAAAGGAGATATTTTGAGACTGCATGAATAGAACTAGGGACAAAAATGCCAGATGGAATTAAAAATGTGGGAAATAGGAGGTCAATTCACTCTTAGGACAAATTATAATGGGCAAAGGTAAGGTAGGACCTTTAGGGAAAAATGATTCTCTTAGTTAAGATGGTTGGAGTGAGGGACCATTTGGAGTGGTCCCCGATTGTATCCATTTGCGAAACCACAAGAGCAAGCTCCTAAAAGCCAATAGCATGGAACAAAACTATATAATGTAGTCTGTTTTATGTAATATAATAAAAAAGATTAGGGGATGGTACAAGCTTGCAATTGCCAGTTAATTACAAGCTGCATGAGTGATGAAAGGGACTTTATAATCTGACGCCTGCACTTTATGGAAGCTCAGACTAGTTAAATGATTGGAGGCAAGGCTGACTAAGACACACACCCTGAGAAGGGCAGACCTGGGTCCAGAGCCTGGATTTGGAAGATTTTCAGGTCTTCACACTGTACTGGACTATCTTCCTCACAGAGTCAAGATGTCTATACAAAGCTTGTGGTCTGAGATCTTAGAAAGATCATATTCAAGGGTCATTTTGCATAATATTCATTCTTTCATTGAAAACTGTGGGACACTGGTAGTAGAAAACGCTTCTTTGAGTTTGGGAGTGAGGGTGACTGCACCCACATGTACTGGGAATAGAATTATTCTTTCTTCTCCCTGGATGCTCTTTTCCCATTTCTTCAAAAGCTGCCTCTATCTCCTCCTTCAACCTTAGATCCTAAAATTATACCTAATTATTCCCTATTCAGCATTCAGTGGATTTTCTTCTTAATGTTTATGAAAGTACTTATTCTATGTATTTTTTTCATTGCTTGCTTGATTGGTAAATCTCTTTGTGAACTTCCCCCACTATAACGTCAAAGCTAACCCATCATGGATGAGTGTGCACAGTTCATCTCAGCATGGGCTGGCTAGTTAGTGGGTGCTAAATTAAGATTGCTTGAAGAAAAAATGAATGAACTTTCTGGAAGGGCTGGGTGGCAAGCATGTGTCCTTGAATGGCAGAGTCTCATAGAGGCAAATTGCAGTTGATATAAAGCTATGTTTTTAGGAATTTGAAAATTATGTTTCTATGAGCAAGTTTGAGTATTCCTGGTAATTTTAATTATGTCTCTATGGTCCCTCAGCTTGGAAAGCAAGAGAAGCTGAAGATGATCCATCTTGATTCTCTTATTCCACCCTTCTTAATGTCTGTTCAGTACCAAAAAAAGATGTTGTCTATCCTTATGTGCTCAGTATCTAGGACATTTTCCTGAGTTTGTTTCACACTAGGGAAATCAAATGTGTTTTAAAGTGGTGCTTTGGTTCTATTTCTTGGATCATCATAACAAATCTTAGATGCCTCTTGAGCTGCCTCATTGGCTAGTTTACCTAAGTGTGGCTTGGAAATTCTGACGACATATGCAACAATTTGAGATCCTTTGGGCTGGAGCCATGCAATTGAACTCCCATTTCAAAATATCATCGAACCTAGGGAACACTGTGTTCTTCCTCCCTGACCAGACCAATGTATGGAGAATAAAGGTAGACTTAATTTAAGGTATATGCGCACATATCCATGATTTCTGTAGCTTGGGAGGCCACAGAACAGTGCAATGAATGGTATGAGTAGTGGTTAATCCCATGGAAATCAGGCTGCTGGGGTTCAAAGTTTTTCTCTATCACTTAGTGGCAATATGACTTTGGGAGAGTGAATTGTCATATCGGAGCAAATGCCTACCAATATTGGTGCCTGGAATTTTACCTTTAGGGGCTAAATTCCATGCCTATGAAAGTGCTTTCCCCTAGAATTTCTGAACCCAAAAGGTGTTTTTCAATCTCACACATGATGAGAGATCACTTGGAAAATGAATACATGACTATCCTCATTACCTGGAAAACTCCAGTGTTCAGGTATGGTATTATTTATAATCAGTGAAGAAGCAATATAGCTTCTGGTGAAATATATTTGGCACAATATCCAGGCTTAGGGGGCATATTAGAATCAAGATGTCCCAGATCTCTAGCAGAGCAGCAGGTGCACAGGTAAGCAGGATTAGACTGGCACAGGGCCAGAGGTAGGGCTTTTCATCTTCTGTTATTTTCTTACTTAATCCACTGAGTTCCTGTTCCCCAAGTGAATGTGATAATACATGTTGGCAAAATAGTGCAAATGTAACTGAAACCATATGGTAGAGTATTTAGACAAATACTTTAATTTAAATAGCAAGTATCTGTTGTGAATATTTTTTTTAAAGAGAACAAAGCAAGAGCTAAAATACCTTTAAAAGGTAAGGCTGACACCATTCTTTGACATTTATTTTCATTATTTTTCCACCATCTAAGGTTTGTGCATTAAAAAAAATTTAGTTTCAAGAACTTTTTTGGTCAATTGCACATTTAAATAGGAAGCTCAAAATAAAAATCTTCAAGATTAGGATAATGATTTATCTCTGGGCTCGTTTATCCAGTTAAAAGTCAAAATTAACTGCATAATTAATGATCCAAGTCATCAAATAACAGTTAATAGTCTCTTTGGTGAGTTAGTTTAAAGGGCATGAGATAAACAGATGAATTGATTCTTAGGTTGTATAATATTTTTGCATACTCTGTTATATTTTATGTAGATTTTGCATATGTCTTTCAGCTAAATCAGATCAAATCACAACCAACCAAATCAAAGCATAAGCTTGAAAAGTTGATTTACTGCTAAATTGGACTGATTATTTATTAGACTAACTAGTGAACTATGGATTAACTTTTAGTAGTTTGGATTCTGTTGGCTTCTGTCCTAAATCTTGATGAACTGCTTCATAAACTTTGAGATTACTCTGGATTATCTGCGTGGGCACAGTGAAATCACAAGTGTTCTTAACAGCAGAAGAGGAAGGCAGAGCTGGAGGTCAGAACAATGCAATGTGTGAAAGACTCCACCTGACCCCCATTGCTGGCTTTGAAGATGAAGGATGGTGACCGTGAGTTAAGGAATGTATGTAGTGTCTAGAAACAGGAGCGGGCAAGAAAATGTATTTTCACCTAAAGCCTGCAGAAAGGAATACAACCATGCCAATGCTGTAATTTTAGCCCAATGAGACCACTGAAATCCCTGAGAAATTCCCAGTGATAAAACACATCAAACTAACAGAGAAATAAGAGGACACATTGAGTATATGTTGACCTACTGATGGGATTTGTTTGGGTTTGTAGCCAAATTTCATGGGAGCCCCTCTCGATCTCCTTTAGATCTTAGACACATGATTTCATATTTGCTCAGGTCTGCTTTTCCCTGTTAAAATAGATAAGGTTGTGGCAAAGGTCATAGAATCATAGAACAATAATAGTGGCAAGACACTATATCTATCTGTCCAATGCCCTCTTTTACAGGTGAGAAATTTGAGGCTTAGCTAGGTGGAGGGATTGCCATGATCTGTAATTCCATTGATTTCACTGCCTTCTATTTAATAAATATGAATTGAGCTGAGGAGAGGACATGACAACAGCAATATATGAAACTAATATCAAAAAACATCAATATGGTTGGACCCCTGGGTGGCACAGGTGGTCGAGCCTCTGACTCTTGATTTCAACTTGGGTCATGATCTTGGGGTCATGGGATCCAGCCCTGCATGGGGCTCTGCACCCAGTGAGGAGTTTGCTTGGGAATCTTTCCCTCTACCCCTCCCCCCATGTTGGGGCATGTGTAGTCTCTCTCTCTCAATAAATAAATCTTTAAAAAAATCTATATCATAAGAGCAAATTCTATATCATTAGGCTCATGGATACTTGAGCAATAACCATAAATAAAAACATTAGTTTCTTCAGTAGTTTAGAATTCTATCATTCTAAGTCCAGGTTCCAACCAACTGATAGTATGATACTGAAGAGATATCTTTCAAACTAGAAAATTGCCAACTCACTCTGTCTCTTTGTGAAGGAATGTTCTGCATTTTTGATGGATTGTTGGAAACAGGTTAGCTAAAGTAACACTTGGGGGAAACCTGGTTTATTGACTTCATCAACATGAACTGCATTCTTTTTTCACCTGCTCCTAGGGAAGGACACCAGCATGAGCATTGTAAAAGTTGTTCCTGATCTTTGGAACACAGACATTTGATTTGACCATTAATTTTATATTATATACCCTGGAGTGATTTTCAATGTATGTTGTTTGGCTCTGTATTCACAGTTGATATTTTTATTCTAATTATGTATTATTTTTCTCATATATGCATATATATATACATATATATATGTGTGTGTGTGTAGTAAAACTATATGTAATTTTTTTGTACTGAAAGAAGGATGATGACACAGTCTGGAGAGAAACAACCATGCCAGAAATGCAAGATTCTGGAATATTTCAGCTAGGCTGCTATTCATGCATGAAGGTAATGCTGTCAGGTCACCCTGTCAGCATGACATAAGATCTGAGCTGTTTATCTGTGTGATCAATAACATTTCCCCAGATCATAAAATTTCACTATAAAAATTTGTAAAATAAAAGTGTGAAGAAGAAAATTATTTACTAGTAACTCTATCACTCAGAGATGAGAACTTTAAGGTTGGGATGTATTTTATCCTTTGTGATATTTTTTTGTGTATATTTTTAAAAATAAAATGGGATGATGTGCTCTATTTTGTAAAATCTAATATAGCACATGTTTATTCTCAATTCATGGAATATTTTCATAAAACCATAAAATCTATGAGGTCTCTTGATTTACTAAGGAAATCTCCAATTTTTGTACATAAAAGCTATTTTTTGCTCTTTAAAATAACATCACAATAGTCTTTGAATATATTTTACATTGCTTTGATTGCATCATTGGGATAAATTTCTAGACCTGTAGTTACTGGGTTGAGCGGTCTGGGAATTTTCCTAGTATTGACTCAGGGTTTTCTGGTCCCATTCCAATGGTAGGGCCTTTTGATACAGATGACTAGAAGGGAAGGTGGTTGTCTTCCTCGCTGGGGGAGCTACCCCTCTGAATGTATTTCTGGGCTACAGCCTAATACTCCATTTTGGTAGAATAGGTTCTCTTTTAACCATTTTCCTGGAAAGGGAGTACTTGTGGTTAAAAATCTCCCTTTTTAAATCAGTTCTGCAAATCATGAGTTTTTATGACTGATGCTGATGAGCTGATGAAAAAATGGTAATGTGGACATAAAAACTGTTTGAAAATTTAAAAGGAGAACATACATATTTGAGATTGTTCTTTTGGAATTTTCTTGAAGCCAGAAAATCCCAGCCCATAGAGGACCTGGTACATAGTTTCCTATTAGGACATTTTGTTTGCTTGTTTTTAGAGAAGGGAGGCATGAGGTGAAGAAGGAGAGAGAGAGAATCTGAAGCAGGCTCCATGCCCAGTGCAGAGCCCCATGTGGGGCTTGATCTCACAACCTGAGATATGACCTGAGTCAAAATCAAGAGTCAAATACTTAACTGAGTAAGCCACCTCGGTGCTCCTCCTATTAAGATATTCTTAATAGCACTTACAAGATTGGGCACATTGGTTTTCAAAGATCTTTAAGGACAGTAACCCTTTCCATCTGAAGCCTTGAATATTTATAAATAATGTATAGAGAAGAAATCTGGATATCTGTTTTCTGCATGTGTGTGGGTTCCAAATAAATGTTTCACATGTTTCTAACGATGGTCTTCAGCTTAAAAACACCTATATTGCTCACAGAATAATAGCAACTACTATATATAGGAAATCACCTTTGATCCAGGTAGTGCCGTAGGTTCTTCATTATCTTTTTTATTCCTCAAAAGAGCTTTTTCCTCCCCTTCAATATTTATGTAACAGATGAGAAAATGGTGCCTCAGAGAAAGGACTTTCCTTAAATCTGAGATGTGAAAAGTGAGATCTATTCATTCTATCGCTATCACACTCCTCCTCTGTGGTTCTGAATGAGGCTCTTATATCATATCAAGCCACTTCTGCCCATCCTTGCCACTATTTCAACCATTAATTTACTCATTCATTCCTCACATATTGAGCAAATGCCTGTAGACACTAGGGATAGAAGAATGAATGAATGAATGGTCAATATTTTGGTGGCTTTGGGAGGAAGGCAGGGAGATGTACAGCACAGTGCATTGTGATGGGCCTGGGAAAGAAGGGTGGTGAATATTGATGGAGTATCTGACCTCAACAGTGAGGCCAGTGACCTTGAGGTCTACTTCTGCTGATTTTCAGCTATCTCTCTAATATTCTTTCATTGTCACATTTATTCTCACATGTGTTTGCATACGCTTGTATGTCATGACACACTCTCCTACGACTCATTCAAGTTTAAGTGTTTTCAAAAAGTGACGGGTCATTCACAAGTAGCCAAATGGTTTTTGTTTATGCTAGCAGCAAAAACATGTTGTTTTATTACAAATATCATCAGTTAGCAAATCATTTGAAGGACTCATAAATTGAAAATATCTTTAGATTGCATATTCTGAACTTGTCAACCAACAACTATTTATTGAATATCTGCTATATGTAAGACATTGTGCTAGGTGGGGTAGAGACTTCAAAGTGATAATAATGATATAAAAATGATTCCTGCCACCAGGGCAGTAAACAAGCACCAAATGGTGGCATAGACAACGTCACTAAAGATCAGAGGAGATGGAGCCAGCTTGCAGGAATGGTGACTGAGGGTGTTAGGGGTGTGGGCTGCTTGTTTCTCCGACACCTGTGCCTAGGTATAGGGAGTGCTGTCCCCTTGGGCTGAGCAGGATATGTTGTCAGAGCCAAGGAGCCTTCAGGATTGAGGGTCTGGGTCACACCACCAGGGGCCACCAGGATTGGCAGCTCTGATATCTGAGATCAAGGACTTTGGAATGGATAGTGGAGGAGGGGGTGGGTGATCAGGGCTGTTGTTCATCCCTTCTCTGTCTTCCCCAGCAAGAGAGGCTCATGTGACCTGTGGGTGAGCTGCTCCCTGAACTTGGGTCTCCAGAGAGCTGCTCCTCTAAGGCACAAGAGATGCACCATGACAGCCATGCTGATGCCTGACTGGGTGCTTCATATGCCTGCACCTCTGGACTCTGTAGGCTTAGAGGCCCTGATTCTCAAAATCGGTGCTTTCCAGTCAATGCAGCAAGGATTCCATTGGATTAAAAGCCATTGCTGTATTCCACCACTGGGATCTTCTTGAATCCAGGGATCAGCAACTAAGAAGGTTCCATGGCAGGGTAACTGCCCCTGATCTGCAGGGGGACCAGGGCTGGTGTGGTCAAGCGGGAACAGGGAGGAAAACATGTGGGACTCAGGTCATCACTTGGGTACCTTTGGGTACTTCCTTGTTTTCAGAAATTCCTCCAGAATGTATTTCCTAAATGTTCTTCCTGTGATTCTGTGGCATATAGGGCTGGAAATTGCTGAGTGAATCTCCTTCCTCATTCCATTTCCTTTCTGAGATAACTCTCATTGTATACATAGTAGATAGATAATGAACGCTATCATTCATCAACAGGAGAGATTCAAAATACACCTCAGACAATAAAAACTCAAGTGTTTTATTTAATCTGGAGAATAACAGAATACATCAAAAAATGGTAAATGAAAGTACAGGAAAAAGGTAGTTTTTTATCTTCTTACACCCCAGACTCATATTTTCTCTTTTTATACTTGCATTGAACAAAATAGCCATTGTTTCCTTTGTTATGATAAACTTACCCAACTTATTTTTTCCTTTTGAAAATTACTTATGTTCTACTTTTTAAGATATGAACTATCTCTTCTAGGATTAAAAAGAATAGCTCTATTGAGATTGTTTCTTTTCCCTTGAGAGATTTCTATGTACTATATAAACAATCATTTCTCATGAAGGTTATATATTTAGATTTCCTCTTTTCAAAGAGAAAGCTAGTATTACCCCTATTCCTTTCTTCTTTCTTTACTGTACCCTCACATTGGGCTGTTGGCTTGTGGCGTAAGATCTTTCTAGAGTGAGAAAATTCAAGCAGAAGGCTCTGACACTATCTATCCCTTGAGAAGACGGTATAGAAAACACAATATTGCATTGAAAGGTTCTGGACATATTAGTGTCATGCTTTAGGATATAAAGGATGCATTAATTTACTGGTATAGGCCTCCCCAAAAGTTGAGCAAACAAGATGAAGCATCTTTGCTAGAACAGATTAATACAACCTCAGATATATGGTATATGGCCATTGATTTGGCAAACATATTCTTTTGGAACCCAACTGGAAAAGAAGATGAGAAAAAATTGTCACTCACATGGAAGAGACAAGAACATACATTTATAGTTTTACCTCAGGGCAATGTCAACCTTCTTGTTCTCTGTTATAATAGAGCCAGAAGAAATCTGCATTTTCGTGGGTCTGTGGTTAGCTGGATAATACCCCTCTTCTGCTATATGTCCATGTCTTAATCCCTGAATCTATGAATACGTTACAGTAGATGGCAAATAGAACTTGTAGGTGTGATTAAGTGGAAGATATGAGATTGTAAAATTATCCTGGATTATTTGGGTGGGGGGGCACAGTAATCCCAAGGATCTTATAAGGGAAGAGGGGGCAGAGAATATTCAATAGGGTGATTGCAACTTCATCAAGTCAGAGTCAGAGGAGGCAATGTAATGATAGAAACCCAGGAGGGAGGGAAGAGAAAAGGGAGGTATGGAAGGAAAGTAGGAGGGGAAGGGGGATGGAGAAAGAGATTTGAAAATGCTATTCTGTTCATCATGTGCTAAGGAATGTAGCAGAAACTAGAAAAGGCAAGGACATGGATTCTCCCCTTGAGCCTCCAGAAACAACACAAACATTTTAGGACATCTGACGTCTACTTGTGTAGTTTTAAGTCACTAAGTTTATGGTAATTATTATGGAAATTTATTATGGCAACAAATAAGGATTTTCTAGAGTGATGGTAGGAAGTAGGGTGGTTTCAGGGGTCCTGAGTTTAGCAGCTAATGACATATTCAAGGTCCTAAAGTCTTTCTCAAATTTCCTTTCATCTCAATGTGATTTTCTCTTTTGATTTCAGGCTAATCTCTTCATAGTGACAAGATTGCTGTTTTGGTCCCAAGCATCTCATCTCACACCTCACTCTTGAGTCAAGAAGGGAGAATGAATCTTTGTATTTATTTTTTTAAGTAGTAAAGAATACCTTTTTATACCAGCAGGATGATTTTTGGTCTGTCTGTCCATTGCTCTTTGCAGTGACCTTCAAGTCGGGATAACTAAAGAAAACACTGCAAAGAATTATGTGGATTTTGAGATAATGCTATTGAATAGATAAGTGACTTTGAATCTCTGGATGATGCTCTTGTCATGTTTGTTAAGGATGAGAGCTGGCATTCAGGGCACTCTGCTCCAAGTGAAGCCTTTATTGAGAAGATGAGCATTTATTAAATATTTGGAGACACAGTTAATAAAGTATCATGCACATAGTGTCATAGGGTATCAAACAAAATTTAATTCAGTGAGTAGCTGAGGAAGGGTCCATTACCCTAAAGGCTTGTAGTCTTTTTTTTTTTTTTTTTGCAAGCTCGAATGCAAACTTCTTTTTAAAAAGACCAAAATGTACTTATTGGCCTGTAACTAATACTCTCTGCAAGTGATTTTTGCTCCATAAATAGATTTCATTGACCTAGGAGCTTATTCAGTTAATTATATGGTGTTTTGTTCTGAGGTTCTGCTGAGCAGGAGGATGATGTCATGGTTCACTGGTATATGTTGTCTGTGTAGAAACTTGGTTGGGAATCTTCACCAGGATGGTTGCAACTTCATCGAGACTCCACTGTAGCTCAGCTCAACAGCTCTCTAAAGGACAGTCCCTGCGGGGAGCAGGTCCCTTGTGGAAGGAATGCAACTGATGAGAAATGGCTCTGAGTTAACTGAAATCTTTTCAAGTGGCTCCCATGTTCAAACAAGAAAGGAACTCTTTAAGGATATGTTCAAGAAGTAGATTAGAAAAAAACAAACCACAGTATTCCTTATGGGTAAGAATATTGGGACCACTTTCAGTCCTACTGCATAAATCCTCTGTGGTCGTGGAACAGTGACAGGAGGGCTGAGTTCATCAAGGACAGAGGTGAGTTGCGGTGGAAAAGGTACTGACCCATGACTCAGGGGATGTGGCTTCTAGGTGTGGCCTGCCATTAGCTCTGTGGGCAGGGCAGGGAGTGGGCGTGAACCTCAACCTAACTCTTCCAAGCAGGTGAATGCCATGTCTTGGACATACTACCACTACGGCCACTAAAACTGTTACTTGTGAGTGCTCACTGGCTGCTAGTACTGTTGTAGGTGCTTTACAGAACGTACCTCATTAAATCCCATGAGCCACAGAATGTCAGTATATCTCCATTTTTACAGATGGGGAACTGAGCCTTAAAGAGGCTTAAGATCACATGGGTATGCACACTGCCTTCTTCAAGGCCTATGACATACAGGGTTGGTCCTAGCAAACCCTTACCTTTACAGTAGGGCTTCTCAGCCTTGCTTGCACACGAGAATTGCTGGGGGAGCCTTAGGAATACTGATGTCCAGGTCTGTCCCCAGGGATGTTGACATCACTTGTTCAGGCTGCAGTCTGAATAATGGAATTTTTAATGTGCTTTGGTTTATTTTATTTTGTAGCCAGGACTGAGAACCTTTGACATGGAATTGCACTTTCCAATATTGGAGCTCCAGTTTTCTGAGAGAACTGGCTTTTCTTGGAATAGCCTCTTGAGAGGCGACTATAAATGCTAGATTCCATGGCTGGGACTAGCTTCAGGATAGCTCTAGAAATGCTTTAGCATTTGAAGAAGGAAAGGAGTAACTATTTGGGAGGATCACTTGAATTAGTTAGTTTAGGGCAGCTTTGATGCCACAGGTCATCTGAAGAGAGGAAGTGCTTGTGTTTGATGTGATGGTGGGTTTCCCTATAATCCACAGACCATCATCAAGAGCAATGACGGTGATGCAAAAAGCCACAGGTATGGTGGGCTACATAAAAGTCACCTGCATAATAGATGAGATAATACAGTAGGAAGGGAGTAATTTGGCTCACTTCCTGGATGACCAGTTAACTGTTGCATGTAACCATGAGCCATTTAGCAAATTATTTTTCCTGGTGTACTAAATGGTATGGCAAGTGGGCCAAAGAGTTATTTACTTCTGAGCTATTTGTCCTCTCTCTTATTCTTCAACACTTAGTGCTTTCTTGTTTTAAGAATTGGGTTTGTTGGACAACATGGTATTTCAAAATCAAGATTCTTCTGGGTGTTTTAGAAACTAAAATTTTCAGGTGCCTGGGTGGCTCGGTGGGTTAAAGCCTCTGCTTTCAGCTCAGGTCATGATCTCAGGGTCCGGGGATCCAGGCCCACGTCGGGCTCTCTTGGCAGGGATCCTATTTCCTCCTCTCTCTCTGCTTGCCTCTCTGCCTACTTGTGATCTCTCTCTGTCAAATAAATAAATAAAATCTTAAAATATACATATATATATATTAAAAAAAGGAAACTGAAATTTTCTCCTACTTGGGAAATCTTGCTTGTACCTTTGTCTTTCCATTAGAAGGGGGTTCATAGCATGAATTAAAACATCCTCAAGACAAAGGGGGAAAGGAAGAAGAAAGCATATAGACTTAATTAATGCTGGATGGAATTAGGGACAATTTTCATGAACACAAAATTATGGCTGATAAGAGCAGTGTTGTATTTCTTGGAACACTTCTAACAAAGATGTGTGTATATTTGATATTCATAAATTGATATTATGAGAGAAGAGTGAATTTTTAAAAAAATTATTGCTAAGATTCGGTTTTTAGTTGACCCTCAGATTCAGACATCTCAAGTGTAAGGATTTTGAGGTGACTGCAGGAGGAGAAATCCTAAGTGAAAGAAAAAAAGAAAAATGACGAGTTTTTCCTGAATGGAAATCTGAGTGCTACAGAGAATTATCTTTTAGTGAAACCTGGCAGGGAACATGCTTTATCTCTGTTTCAGTTCAGGGTGAATTGATGTCAAGTTCAACTTTCCAAGTAGTTTTAATAATGTCAAACTATTAAGTATGTATTATGAGATTGGATAAATTCAATCTTTCATTTCTCACCTTTTAGAAAATTAATTGTGAGCAGATTATAGTAGTCATGAAATATTTTGACTGTCTCGTGGCCCTAATGGTAAAGGCAAAAGTCAAAGAAGAACTAAATCTCCAGCAGACATTTTATTCATTCCTGTATGAGAAAGTATTCCTTAACTACACACACACTTTCTCAAACACAGCTGGAATGAAAGAATATTTCCCTGCATCATATTTAAAAATTAAGTATTGCTGCAGGTGGTAGAACTCAGTCTCTTAAGGAACTTATTTTGGTGTCAAAAACACCATGCTCAATGGTTGGACCTGCCAAGATTAGAGATTTCTAGGATCTCTTTTCTAGGGGATAAACCAGAACTTGGATCAAGGAATAAAATGAACTCCATCTTTCCCATTGTCCCTGTACACAGCTATCTTTCTGGTGAAGTTTATTTCAGATTCATAGCTTAGGAAGGAGAAGTAGCTCAAGGAATTGGGAGCAAACCAAACTGGGATGCTAGAAAAATTGCTAGGGCTTTCCATTTGATTCTGAAAACATTGTTTAAGTCTTTGTTTTTACATGCTTATTTGTTAAAGGAAGTTTGCAGGGGGTCATAGTTATGAAAGAAAATAGTTCTGGCAGATGCTGGTATACTTTGATGATAGATTGATGTTGTTAGCCTTTGGCTTTTCTCACCCACAGTTATTAATTTGCCATTATTGGCAATGTTGATGACCACGAACAATCCATCATTGGGCAGTTTCTTCTTCATTCGTCCTCTTTCTCTTGTTCTTACTCTTCTCTACAGGTTAAAGCACAAGACTTTGAATGCTAGGGAAGGGTCTTTCTCTCCATGTATTAGCTGATGACTCATCAATTTAACCAAAAGAGTATCAAAAGCCAGAAAACACAAAAGCTAGACATTTCACAGATGAATTTTTTTTACCAGTTTAACACTTTGGTTTAAAATTAGACATATGTTGGGAGTCTATGTTTTGCATGAAACAAATAACTGTGTCTTGTATTTGTTTAGTGTTTTATGTAACATATCCCCATATGGGATCTCATTGGTCTTTCAATACCCTGGACATTGAGAACATTGAGATCATCTTCACTTGTTTGTACTATATCTTGAAATCTGGAATTATGATACCTCCAGCTTTGATCTTTTTCAGGATGGCTTTGGGTATTTGGGGTCTTCACTTGATTGTGTTGAATGATCTTTCTAATTTGTTGTTTTATGAGGCTTGCTGATATTTGATTGAGTATTTTTGCATTTATGTTCATCAGGGATATTGACCTGCAGCTAGGCTGGTTCCTTCCTTCTTTCCTTCTTTCCTTCTTTCCTTCTTTCCTTCCTTCCTTCCTTCCTTCCTTCCTTCCTTCCTTCCTTCCTTCCTTCCTTCCTTATCTTTGTTTGGTTTTAGTATCAGGGTAAAGTTGCCTTATGGAAGGTATTTGTAAGTTTTCCTTCCTCTACTATATTTTGGAATAGTTTGAGGAGAATAGGTATTAAGTATTCTTTAAGTGTCTGATATAATTCACTTGTAAATCCATCTAGTTCTGGACTTCTATTTTTTGGTGGTTTTTTGATTACCAATTTAATTTAGCTACTTGTAATCAATCTATTCAGATTTTCTCTTTCCTCTTTGTTCAGTTTTGGGAGACTGCATGTTTCTGGAAATTCATCCCTTTTTTCTAGGTCGTCCAGTTTGTGGCATATAATTTTTCATAGTATTCTCTTATAATCCTTTTTATTTATGTGATATCAGTAGTTAGTTCTCTTTTCTTATTTTTGATTTTATATATTTGGGTCCTTTCTTTTTTTTCTTGATGAGTCTGGCTAAAAGTTTGCAATTTTGTTAATCTTTTCAAAGAACCAGCTCTTGGGGCACCTGGGTGGCTCAGTCATTAAGCGTCTGCCTTCAGCTCAGGTCATGATCCCAGAGTCCCGGGATCAAGCCCAGCATCGGGCTCCCTGCTTGGCAGGGAAGCCCACTTCTCCCTCTTTCAATTCCTCCTGCTTGTGTTCCTTCTCTAGCTGTATTTCTATGTGTCAAATAAATAAATAAATAAGATTTAAAAAAAAAACAGCTCTTGATTTTATTAGTTGCTTTTTAAGTCTCTACATCATTTATTTCTGCTCTGATCTTTATTATTTCCTTTCTTCTACTTATCTTGGGTTTGTTTGTTCTTCTTTTTCTTGTTCCTTCAGACATAAAGTTAAATTGCTCATTTGAGTTTTTTATTGTTTCTTGAGGTCCCTGTATCAATATAAACTTCCCTGTTAGAACAGCTTTTGTTATGTCCCAGAGATTTTGAACCACTGTGTTTTCATTTTCATTTTTCTCCATGTATTTTTTATTTCCTCTATGATTACTTCTTTGACCCATTGGCTGTTTAGTATCATGTGTAGTCTCCACTTGTTTGTTTTTTCCAGTTTTTTTCCCTTGCGATTTATTTCTAGTTTCATACTGTTGTGGTCAGAAAAGATGCATGGTATGATTTTAATCTTCTCAAATTTATTGAGGCTTGTTTTAGGGCCTAATATGTGATTTATTCTAGAGAATGTTTCCTGTGCTCTTGAAGAGAATGTATATTTCGTTGTTTTTGGATGGAATGTTCTGTATATATCTGTTATACCCACGTCCAATGTGTCATTCAAAGACTTTGTTTCTTTATTGATTTTCTTTCTGAATGATCTATCCATTAATGTAATTCCCCTACTATTATTGTATTACCATCAACTTCTCTCTTTATATCTATTAATATTTGCTTATGTATTTAGATGCTTCAGTCTTGGGTTTGCAGATATTTCCAATTGTTGTATCCTCTTGTTGGACTGATCCCTTTATTGTTAGGTAATGTGCTTCCTTGTCTCTTATTACCGTCTTTGTTTTAAAGTCTATTTTGTCTGATGTAAGTACTCCTACCCAAGGTTTTCTTTCCTTCCATTTGCATGATGGATGCTTTCATCCTGTATGTGCCTTTAGGTCTGAGGTGAGTCTCTTAAAGGCAGCATGTAGATGGGTCTTGTTTTTAATCCATTCTGACACTTTATATTTTTGATCAGAACATTTAGGCCATTTACATGTAAAGTAATTATTGATAGGCATGTATTTATTGCCATTTAAAAAATTTGTTTACTTTTTTTTTAGTTCTTTTTTTTTCCTTTTCCTCTTGCTCTCTTTCTTTGAGACCAATGAGTACCTTTATTGTTGGTTTTTTTTTTTTGCTTTTTTTCTCTTTATTTTTTTGTGTCTCTATCATAAGTTTTGTGTTTGTGGTTACCACAAAGTTCATATTTAACATCTTAAGTAAATAGGTCATATTAATTGGATGTTCATTTAAGTACAAACATATTCTTAAAAAAAAAAGAAAAATAGGGACTGAAAAAAAATCTTTTTTTTCTTTTTCCCATTCTCTTCCCTTTTTACTTCCTTCTCTACAGTTTATCTATATGTTGTTGCATTTTACATCTTTTTATTCATGTTTTTCTTATGTCTAATCTTGACCATTTCTTTTCCACTTAGTAGTTCCTTTCACATTTCTTGTAAGGCTGGTTTAGTGGCAATAAACTCCATTATCTTTAGTTTGTCTTGGAAACTCTTTATCTCTCCTTCAAATCTGAGTGATAACCTTGCTGGGTAGAGTATTCTTTGTTGCAGCTTTTTTTTTTCTTTTAACACTTTGAATATATCATGCTACTTTCTTCTGGCTTGCAAAGTTTCTATTGAGAAATCAGCTGATACTATCATAGTGTTTCTCTTGCTGCTTTTAGGATTCTCTCTTTATCTTTAACATTTGACAGTTTAATTATTATGTATTGTGGTATGGTCCTGTTTGGGTTCATCTTGTTTGGAGCTCTCTGTGTTTCTTGGATTCGAATGTTGATTTTCCTCCTTAGATTAAGGAAGATTGTAGTTATTATTTCTTGAAGTAAGTTTTCTACACCTTTCTCTCCCTTTGTTCTTCTGAGTCCCCCGTAATGTGAATGTTCACTTGATGTTGTCCAAGATATCTCTTAATCTATCCTCATTTTTAACAATTATTTTCTCTCTTTCTGCTGTTAAGATTGTGCACTTTTTTTTTTTAAAGATTTTATTTATTTATTTGACAGAGTGAAACACAGTCAGAGAGGGAACACAAGCAGAGGGACTGAGAGCGGGAGAAGCAGGCTTCCTGCCGAGCAGGAAGCCCGATGTGGGGCTTGATCCCGGGTCTCCAGGATCATGATCTGAGCTGAAGGCAGTTGCTTAACCAACTGAGCCACCCAGGCACTTCAGATTGTGTACTTTTTACAACCTGTCCTCCAGATGGCTGATATGTTCTTCTGTGTCCTCTAAGTTACTGTTGATTCCCTCTAGTGTGGTTACTGTATCCTTTAGCTTTGATTGGTTCCTTTTAATATTTTCTATCTCTTTATTGAAGGTCTCACCATATTCCTCCATTCTTTTCTCTGAGTCTGATGAGTATCATTGTGATCATTACTTTAAATTCTTTATCAGGCATATTGCTTATCTCTATTTCATTTAATTCTTCTACTGAGGTCTTTTTCTTGTTCTTTCTTTTAAAGCATATTCTTCTGTCTCCCTATTCTGCTTGACTTTCTGTGTTTGTTTCAATGGATTATGTGAAATAGCTACTTCTTCTAAAGTTGAAGGAATGGTCTTCTGCAGGGTAACCCCTGTGGAGACTGTGTGTGCTTGATGGCTTTTGCTGAAGCTTTGGCTGTATGAGCTAGTTACTCGTTTAAATCATGGCTTTTTTCAGAGTGAGTCAGAAAAAATCATAAAAGAAAATTGTAAGAGGAAAGAAAAAAGAAAATAAGTTTGGGGCATAGAAGAAAACATATAATTGGACAGAACATGACTGGGATATACTTCATATTCTTTGTGGTCTGTTGTACTTAAAAATCTCAGAAGGTTTACTATCAAACAGTATAATGAGTCAGGGAACAGAAATGGGACCTTGTTTCTTTAATCATAATATTTAATAATTTAATATCAAAATTTAACATTTGATGGGTGCTTTTTTATGGGGCAGTGTTAGAATCATGTAGCTGTTAGTTCAGTTCACAGAGCATGTATGAAATGCCAATCACATATTAGTCATTGTACTTGGTATTGGAGATAATTTGTCATTACAACTTTGCCAGTTATGACAATGTAATCTGGGTGGTTGTCATTTATTTATTTATTTATTTATTTATTTATTTATTTATTAACTGTTTGGTAATGCTTCTTTTTTCATTTTTAAAAATTTTTTAAAGATTTTATTTATTTTTTTTGACACAGAGAGAGATCACAGGCAGACAGAGAGGCAGGCAGAGAGGGAGGAGGAAGCAGGCTCCCTGACTAGCAGAGAGCCTGATTCGGGCTCAATCCCAGGACCCTGAGATCATGACCTGAGCTAAGGCAGAGGCTTTAACCCACTGAGCCACCCAGGCGCCCTAAATGCTTCTTTTATCTGATGTTAACACAAAAGTCTTTATTTTGTAAATAGGCAGAAAATATAATTGTGCATAAACTAAAAAGTAATGATGCCAGGAATCTCATAGGTTATTATCTTAATTGCCTACTGAGTGTGAGTTTTTATTCCCAGATGAATGTACTTTTAAATCTTTCCCCTCTGGTTATAACTGTGCTCTATGGTACGTCTGTTTTAATGTTAATCTTAAATGAACATCATAAATAAAATAATATTTGACCAATTATGTGGCTTTTACCTCAGGGTATTCATTGATACATTCATCTCCCTTCTAGGAGCCTGTGATTATTAAAATCCTCTCTTAGGAATGGAACAGACTGTTCTTACTCTTTCCTTGCTTCATTGCTTCCACTTCAACTTGGCATCAGATTTGGGAGCCCTGGACTATGCTGCTTAGTATTTACAATAGTGAATTATAAGTAAAGCTGTCTAGCAGAAATCAGTTGAGAAAGCTTATTTAAAATGTGAATTTCTGGTTTGCTCCCTATAGGTCTCCCTACTTCTACAGCCAATTCAGCTGGTCTAGGGGTAAGACCAAAGAATCTGTATTTTAATAGCCTGCCTATGTTAATATATTTGTTCAAAAAGAATATTGGTATTGAGGTGGAAACAAGGAAAATGCATTTTATTTTTCTTAATATGTATTTATTTTAGAGAGAGTATGCACATAGTGGGGGTAGGGGTAGAGGGGGAGAGAGAGAGAGAGAAAATTAAGAGAGAGAGAGAGAGAGAAACAGACGCTTACACAGACTCCTCACTCAGCTCAGAGGTCAGTGCTGGCTTAATCTCAGGAACCTAAGTTCATGACCAGAACTGAAATCAAGAGTCAGAAACCTAACCAACTGTGTCACCCAGGTGCCCCACAAGTCTGCATTTAATGCTCTGAATATTTTAATATGTTAGTATACAAGATATTAGTTTAAAAAGGGTATTGGTATTTGAACATGATTACTGTAAAGCAGGAGGGGGAGATAATCTTCTGAAAAGAAGTTCAGGAATTGAGGGAATTCTGAGATTTCCAGCTCCTAAGTAATGATCATCTGAACCTCTTTTGCTCTCCTTCCAAGCAGGTTTAGTGGCTTTGTCATTAGCTAACCCGCAACTGCTCTGAGCCCACCACGGATGCTATGGGAATCTGCTGTGTGTTTGTGCTCCCATGCCTATGACAGAGTATATTAAAAGACTAAATTAGTTACTATCAGTGCGATATCAACCAACAATTAGCTGTATAGGTATAATCACTATTGTTTCTATACCATTAATCAAAAACAGAACTTTTTTCCCCTAAATTTGTTGTAGGTTTATCTGGAAAGTGATGCTTATAATGTAAACAGCACCATTTCTTGATGGCATAAGGCAGCTATCAAAAACTACCATGTGATTTAATTTAATTTAATTATGTTTAATTGTTTACATGCTGCAATAGTCACTGTACAGCCATCAACATTTATATTTGACAATGACATAAAGAAATTTCTTCCGTTTCTTGGCCAAGTCTATTGACAAGTCCACTGACCTGATGACAATCATTCTGCGTGTCTTACTGGGCATCTTTCCAGAGTTCTTTGTAGGGGAGGACACTGACCCAGAGAGGCCTCAGTGTTCTCATCTTTTGGGAATCAGCTGTTTCTTAAAATTCATCATCCCACACAGCCTATTCTGTAATGGTACTTAGCTGGTTTGTGGGCTGATTTGGTGAATATTTCAAAGAAGTTGAATTTTTGGAATATGAAGACACATCCATGGGTAACTGGAAACTGACTGTCTTTATCTTGTCCCTGAAGAAAGCAGAAGAAGAAAGTAAGTAAGACTTTTTAGTGAGTCTTTATGTAAAACATTGACTATCTTTCTAAGCCACCAAAGACTGCCTAAACTATTAAAAGCTCATTTGAAACATATAATATATTTTGTTTAGTTATTCAACAATAATGCAAAAAATATATTGGGATTTACTTTTGATTAAGCCCAATGAAGAGTGTTGATAAAACTAAAATTTAAAACTATCGAGGGAAGATTATTCTCTTGATGTTTAAAGTTAAAGAATATCATATTGTCTCAGACAAAGGATCTTTCACATTGGAGTTCTTCAGGTGAGATGAAGCAGAAATTTGAGGAAATTATTTTATAATCCACATCAGTCAGCAATATAGACTTTGAATTAATGGAATATCCATCACACCTGAACAGTAAAGGGGAGAGCGGAGAGACAGCAATGACTCACGTCATCTGAGGTATTAAATTGTTCCATTTTGCCCATTCCTTTTCCCCTCCAACAGTGTTATAAAAAATCTTGACATAAATTAGGATATACTGTTCTCAGGAAAAAGTCAAAAGAATGGTGTTTGAAATTATTGCCTCTTCTTCAATATTGTCCTCTCTCTGTCTCTCTGTTTCTCTTTCTTTGTCTTGGATCAGGTGATCATTTCACTGAGTGGCATATAGCGGTGTGCATTCAGGGGAACACATCTGCTACCTACCTTGGGAGGAAAGCCAGTCGTTCCATATGTTGGGATCAATAAAATAATAACTGCTCTGCCATTTATAAGCACTCACTTGACTATCTCATTCTTCACAAAATCTCTGAGGTAACTGCTATTATGATTCCTTTTTTTAAAACAAAAGAATAAACTATGGCATAAAACAGACTAATAACTTTTCTAAGGCCAATGATGCAGTTGAGATTTTAATCATCTGATTTCAGAGTTTGCCTTCTTAACCGTTTTGCGATAAGAAAAGGAAAGGAGACAGTTGACCCTTGAACAACACAGAGGTTAGAGCCACTCATCCCTGGGGCTGTGGAAAATCTGTGCGTAACTTTTGATTCTCCCCAAACTTTAACTACTATTAGCCTACTATTGACTGGAGGCCTTACCAATAACATGAACAGTTGATTAACACATATTCTGTATGTTGTATCCATTATATACTGTATTCTTACAATAAAATAAACTAGAGAAAAGAAAATGAAAGGCAATCATTAAGAAAATGTTCCTTAAGGAAATCATAAGGAAGGGAAAGGACACTTACAGTACTGTACTGTACCTATTGAAAAAAGTCCACATATAAGTGGACTGGTGCACTTCAAACCTGTGTTGTTCAAGAGTCAACGGGCTATGTACTTAATGTGTGTGGTTTTCTCCTATCTGCAAAATGAATAATATAGCATTTATAATTAAATTAGTAACTAATTAATTTTTATTAAAATTAATTTGAGTATATTTGACACACAATGTTACATAAATTTCAACATTTTTTCTTTTTTCTTTTTTTTAAAGATCTTATTTATTTATTCAACAGAGAGAAACACAGCTAGAGAAGGAACCCAAGCAGGGAAAGTGAGAGAGGGAGAAGCAGGCTTCCCGCTGAACAGAGAGCCCAATGCGAGTCTCGATCCTGGGACTCCAGGATCATGACCTGAGCCGAAGACAGACACTTAATGACTGAGCCACTCAGGTGGGCCCAGATTCAACATTTCTATGCCTCATGCTATGCTCTATATGGATACTTTCTCTTAATCTTTTCAACAGCCTGAGTTTTTTTCTTAAATGCAGAACATTAGATTACTAGGTTTCCAGTTTCCCTGGAAATTCAGGAAAAATGAAAATTCTATCTCTTGTTTTTGGAGAGCATTTGTTCTTAGAAATATTGACATTGGCATTATTGTGTAAAACACTTTCTTGGTATAATAATGAAGAGGCTCACAAGTAAATTAGGTACAGTGTCTGACTGCTTCAAAAGCCAGTTCAAACAAATTGGTTCTTGATAAATCTTTGTAATATTTTTTGGGAGCTATTAGAAAGTAAATGAATTGACAAAAAAATTAGAGGGTTAACACAATGACACATTACTAGTTAATCACCAAGAATATAAAAGACAAAATTAAAAAGCACTATAACAAAAGATACATGCCTCATTCTTATCAACAGTTCTCTGCAATCGACTGGATTTTATGCCAACCCAGCTGTTGACTTCAAGCCATTACTGACTTTGTTTTCACATAAACCTACAGTTGGCTCAATCTTTCCCATTAAAGCAGATGCTAAATTACCAATGGATTGTGTTCTAAATAGTTTATTCCTTGGCAGCTTGGAATTTGGAAAATATTTTGCTTCAGAAAAATAGTACATTATAAATGTTGGCGAGGCTTCCAAATGATCACAGAAAATAATATGAATTGAAATGGGAAAATTAACAAGACTGTATTTCTGAACATTATAGGTTTATGAGAATGTAATGGCTTAAGTGTAAAGAATGAAACATTATGATATGTGCACTGCACAATTTCAAAATAGGCAAAAACAGACTGGAAAGATAGATGTACATCAAAATCTACGTGGTGGTTATTCAGAGACTGAATTTTGGAAGATTTTCCTTTTTATGCTTTTTTACTTTGAATATCACATTTATATTTTGTAATTTGCAATTTTCTTTTTATAATGAATATTTAGTTCCTATATCTATCTATCTATCTATCTATCTATCTATCTATCTATCTATCTATCTATAGATATGCATTTTAAGCAAAAGATGCATCTCTGCCTTTCTTCCTTCTTCCCTCTTTGAAAACACATGGCCATTGGCACACAATGATTGGGTGTACACTTCTTGTTTCCGAGTCCCACATCTGCTCTGCCAATAAATCTTATGAGCTCCATCTTCAAAGTATATTGAGGAACCACATCTGCCGTTACTACTCTTGGCCAAAAGATGATCATCTCTTGCCTGGATCACTTTTTTTTGTAGCCTTAAACCCGGTCTTTTTATTTTCTGTATTGTTTTCCTACAGTCTTTTTAAAGCCGGATTCCCAATATGGTCTTTTATCTTTATTTTTATTTTTTTAATGGAAAGAGTATGTTATGTACTCAGTTCACTTAGGATAAATTCAGAATTATTGAAGGGGAGTGGAAGATCACCCTTAGTGCTTTGCCTTCATCTTCCCCCATTCTCTTGCTTGCTCACTCTCTTCTAGTCACACCAGCCTCCTTTCCCTTCCTCAAGGTCATGCGCCCCTAAGCATCTCTTGCATTTGCTGTCCTCAGTTTCTTGGAAAGTTTTTCCCACCCAGAAATCCTCAGAATGCTTTCTCTTTTTACTCAGATGGTGAGGTATCTCCTAGCCGTGATATATACAATTTCAACAACGCTTATTCCTCTAACCCCTTTCCCTTTTAATCGGTTTAATGTTCTCTTTCATACGTATCACCATCTAACATAAATGATACACTTTTATGTATTGTCCTATTTATGGATTATCATGTTACAAAGGACCATGCTCTGCATGGGCAGGGACTTTGGATAATTTTTTTGTTTTATTTTATCTTCATGGCCTCGAATCCTGCCCAGCACATGACACACCTCCAAGATTATTTGTTGAATGAATGAATAAGTGTAATGAAGGTATGGAAAAAAATAGATCAAAAGGATAGAAACGAAACTCATGATCACATTTGCTCATTGGCAGGACCAGGGAAAAGAGATATAGGATCTTTCTCTCTGTTAGTAACATCTTTTTTCCTTTTACATATAAAAGTATCTGAAGACATGACAAAATTCTTGCAGAGTAAAACAGTGGTCTTTGTAACATTCATTTCTGAATATTTTTGCATTTTAAAACTTTTCAGAAAGACATTTTTTATTAGCTTTCCAGTAATTACAGGACACAGCACACACCTGTGAGCATTGCCCAGAAGGTCTCTTATAATGGCTTGTGCTCCCTCCTTTACCTTCATTCACTTGATTACTTTGGTTTTCCCCACAGTCATGCTTCTTTCTGTCTTCTTCTTCTTCTTCTTCTTCTTCTTCTTCTTCTTCTTCTTCTTCTTCTTCTTGAAGATTTTATTTATTTATTTGACACACACACACACACACAGATCACAAGTAGGCAGACAGGCAGGCAGAGAGAGAGAGAGAGACATGAGGAAGCCCCTACTCAGCAGAGAGCCCAACGTGGGCCTCGATCCCAGCACTCTGAGCTTGTGACCGGAGCCAAAGGCAGAGGCTTAACCCACTGAGCCACCCAGGCACCCTCTTTCTGTCTTCTTGTCTTTTCTGCTCTACCTGAGATGATCTTTCCATTTTTCTCTATGTGACTATGTACAGCTGTCCTTCATGACTCAGGCTATTCTCTCTGCTCTTGTAATATAACTTTCTGTAAGTGAAACACAATTTTTATCCTGTCTTATAAAATCCAAATGAAACTGGCTCAGCCTTTGTGTCCTGCATCCTGTGGGAGGTCCAGTGCTCTTTCTAATATTGATGAGAATCCCTGCAGGTCTATCACTTGTTATCTCTCCATTTGATTTCCTGTCACTGCTGAGCTTGATTATTCCTTTATTCTCTCCACACTGCATTTATTTCATTTTCTCTTCTTCATGAGAACCTCTTTCTCCTCAAAGGAGACAAATGTGTAGAGACTCTCCTTAGAGAGTCAGGGCCTACCTGGGAATTGGAAGTTGGGATGGAGCATGGGGGAGAGGGTAGGCCATGCTTTAGCCTTGCCAAGGGGACAAGTTAGACTTGATAGTGACAATTTTGTCCTGAGAGGGCCCTTGGCTCTACCCACTCCTGCGGTCACTTTCTGACCTTCCTCTTAAAGACTCCCACCCATCTCTCAAACATCTCAAATCTCTCCTTTTTTTTCAGGCTGTGCCTACCTCCCTAAACACCAGCTCCTGGATTTTGCTGAACAAGTTCCTTTTCTCTTTGTCTTTTAGCCCTCTTGAGTTATGCCTTTTTTATACTGCCCCAAAATCATTGGGTCACTTCCCCCACAAGAATGGTCCTCTCTCAGAGAAGACTTCTGTGTTCAGTTCTGAAAATAACTGTATCTTGTCCCTGAGAAGCACTTTGTTTGAGTGATCAGTTCACTGGTGTGTATTTGTCATGGAATGAAAGTTTTGAACATAATGTTTTGTTTTTGCTGAATCTTGTATCACTGGCAGCCACCTCAGAGTACAGTTGTGGGTGCTCAATGGGTAGGGGCGGCCTGATGAGTCGTTCTGCTGGTAGAGGTGTCTGTTAGAATGCCATTTGACCTCAAAAACTATTTCTTTATTTTGACCCCCTAAATGCAGATGTAAGATGGAAATTATTTTGACCCAAGAGCATATTTAGTTTTGTTTCCTCCAGCAGATAAAACCTTGTTTATCCAAGGGAATGCTTGAGTACCATCACAGCATGTGCACATCATCTAACTTGAGGCAGATTATACATTACCTGGTTACACTATCAAAAACATACCCAAGAGAAGCTCTTTGATTGGAACTAGTGCTGGTTAAAGAATCTGCTGCAAACATCTTTTTTTCATTGTCTTGCTTCTTAATGGATGAACATGCCAGTGATTTAACTCTTTCCTGAGCTTCTAGAATTCCACTCTTTGGGTGTCTTTCCCCAGTTTTCCAGGCATCATTTGTAGCAAATGAATGAACTGGTGAGGAAACGGAATAGCGTCTAACAATCATGACGTTGCCTGTGTAAGAGACACAAAATTTAAGTTTATGGAAATTTTACCTTTAATGATGCCCACAAATGTCAAATTGTATTAATAGTATTACATTAAAATGAACTAAATAAAACTGTTACTTTTGATTCATTTTTTTTTCACAGAAACTACATCAAGCCACTGATTTATTTGACAAATAATTGAGTGTCAGCCACATGTCAGGCATTTTTATATGAGATAGAGATGGGGATAGTAACCTACTCAAAACTCTTGCCTGCATAGAGCTTACCTTCTTGTGTGTAGAAAGATAACAAACAAACATTATGTGATAATAGTGGTAGATTCTGGGAAGTCAAGTTAGGCTGATAAATGCAAGGGAATAGAGACATGAGAGAGGAGGTCTGGAAGCTGTATCAGTAGTGTGGTTGGGGGCATCTTGTTAAGTGTCTGCCTTTGGCTCAGGTCACGATCACGGAGACCTGGGATCGAGCCCCACATCAGGCTCCCTGCTCCACAAGGAGCCTGCTTCTCCCTCTCTCATCCCCCTGCTTGTGTTCTCTCTCTGGCTGTGTTTCTCTCTGTCAAATAAATAAAATCTTTTAAAAAAATAGTGTGGTTGGCAAAACCTTAGTAAGGATGTAGCATTAGAAAAGAGACTTGGAAAAAAAAAAGAACAGAGACCTAGACATGTAGAAATAATCAAACAAGATTTTAAAATGGGAAGAACATGGATATTCTGGAGATGACAACTCTGGACATCTTTTCTCTTTCCTTCTAGAAGAACCTGTTCATCATAGACCCTCATCACCCGAATGACCACAATTAATTGAACTGGCTGCAGCTAACTGGGCTCCATTTGTGTGTCTTGACTTTAGCTGAGATGGTTGCAATGAGGAGTCCTGTTGATTGAGAGAGGAAAACACAGGAAGTTTGTGAAAAGAAGCAAACGTGCTTCACATGGAAGACTGGAGTATTCTTGAGAGAGATGGAGAGATTTATGGTCTTGTTTCTGAGGACTTTCAAACTCAGCTTCTGTCTGTAAATGTCTTCCAATAAACTCTTTTCTTGATGTGAATCGAGTCTTCTCTGTTCCTTGTAACTCAGGCACTTCAATTTAAAAGAACTTTATTTTAGGGAGTTTAGTTTGTCTGAATCCCTGTGACACTGTACTAATGCTGACCAGACATCCACTTCTTATCCAGGGGTTGAAGAAGCCTGACCTCATGGGTTGGTTTTCATTTTCTGGGACACTTAAGGAATGTTTGCTGAATCTTTTATCTTTCTGGTCATAGTCCTGGCATGAACTAGCATGGACATTTAAGATAGGATTGAATCATGTTTGGGTTTTAAGAGTGCTAGAAGCACAATTATTTCTTACTTAAGTTTGCTGCCCACATCTGCAGAATGCAGATAACAGATTATTAATGCCATTGCAAAATGTGGAGCCTGCCTTGGCTTTTTATGGTTTGGAAGAGCAGAAGATCAGCTTTTATGTAAGAGTTTGGGGCAGAGGAAAGTGTTTTAGTTCAAGTCTATCTGAAGTGTTTAACTGCATACAAATACTGTTCCTAAATGATTTTTAAACACTATTTTGGCCATGATCTGTAACTTCTATAATTGTCTAAGAACAAATTTATGGCTACTGACAGTCATAAAAGTTTCTGTTTGGAAGGATTATAAAATATTCTCTTTAAAGTGAATGACAGGGAATTACAAATGAAGAAACTGTGCTGATGATCGCAAGGGGAAGTTTATTCTTATTTGGAACCTATGCTCCAGTTTGACTGACTAGCAGCTTGGCTCTTTGTTCATCTCTCTGAGTCGCAAATACAGGCTCAAGTCTGTATCCTTTAGTTTCTTATCAGTAAAAGGCCAAGGATATTCAACAGAACATCATGGGGTCATTAGCACAATTTCAGAGCTTGCTGCCCAATGCGGTGTATTTGCCAGCAAAAGGTGTGAATATATTGCAGAGAATCAGAGGTCTAGCAATGCTGGGGGATCCCTGTAAAGAGTCATTTCTTTTATGTTCCTTGCAGCAAAGTACTTCTCCCCGATAGCCCCAAAGTGACATTGTGCAGGAGGGTACAGACAGCATCCCTGAAAATGCTGACTGGATTTCATATCCTCAGAATGCTTATCCACTATTACAGATGCTTCCATGAGAATTTAACTAGCAAAGACTCATTCTAAGCTGGTGTTCTTCTGCATTCTTACTATATATATCTACCCATATATAATATAGACATCCCCTTATTACATATATATAATATATATATCCCCTTATTATCTATCTATCTATATATCCCCAAGCAGTTCTGTTCCTGGGATGTAGCATATACATATCCATTTATGTGTGTGTGTATACATCTCCATATATATATATACATCTCCATATATAATATATCTCCTTATTATTTATATATAATAAAATAGTAAATAAAATATAAAATTATATATTCATATATAACTTATATTAATCATATAATTAATATGTAATATAATAATCAATATATTGATTATAAATAAATAAATAAGTGAATGAATGAATAAATAAATAAAATATGTATCCCCAAGAAGCTGTGTTCCTGGGCTGTAGCATCATTCTGTTCTCTCAGGTGAATGATGGGTAAGCTTCTCCACTCATAAAAATCCCATTTTTTGTCACTACACATATCACACAATCAACAAAAGAATCTTTAGTTTCAAGTGATTCTCTTCAGGTCCTCTCTAATTGTTCCCTTTCTTAAAGAGACTCACACTTCTGATTTCATATTGTTCTTTCTCAAAGAATGGGTTTATATCATTCTGTTGTCAAAGGTTGCTTAATCTCTGGGTCTTATATCCTCAGCTGTAAAATAAGGAGATGCTCTCAAAAGTCTCTCTCTAGTAACAAGTGCCTATGATTCAGTTTTAAGTATGAATTTCAATGGATATTGGCAATGTCTTATTAAAACTGATGATAAAAAAACTTATGCCAAAGTCAAATAACATTTTTCTGGCATATTCAATGAGTAGGCTTGGGAAGGCATCTCATCCAATCCATTCATTTGTACATGAGGATGCTAAGGTCAGGAATTTTCTGTGTCCTACTCAGCACTGACCAAGTATTACAAAACTGGGACTACAACCTGGTGTCCTCATGTTCAGGCCAATGTTCTTCCTACTTATGTCCCTTACCTTCATAATAGGACATTGCATATAAGACACAGATAAATACATGCAAAGTAACTCAACCAGGCTTCCAAGCACGAATTTAAATCATGCCTCTCTCTGTGTTTAACTGATACAAGAGTTCCCCCAATTTTACCAGTTTTTTCACCAGTTCTAAACTTAGTGCTAACATTCCTATTGGGAGTTACCATCCATATGTTGAAGAAGTATGATATCAGTCGTGTGCTTGGCTCTTATTAATACTCTAGACTTTCCTAAGCTTGATAGCATCAAGCCCTGAGAGTTTAAAGGGTATACTCTTTGTTCTTTGACTGGTGGAATTCTTGTTGTAAAATAGCCACAAGATATACTAAGACTCAACTTATTTATTTTTTTTATTAGGATAAACATCATAGAAAACAGATTTGATGGAGTGTCATCGACTTTGGAGTAAAGCAGCGGTTTTCAACTGGGGGCAATTTTGTCTTTCAGGCAGCATTTGGAATGTCCAAAAACATTTTTGATGGTCGTGACCAGAGGGTGAGAGGCAGGTATTACTGGCATGTAGTATTTAGAAGCCAGAAAAGCTGCTAAACATCCTACAGTATCCAAGACAGGCCCATACAAATACAGAGCTGGTTAGTATGAAATGTCCAAGGTTGCAGAGGTTGAGAAACTTTGGGGTAAAGATGTATTACAAATATGCATATCTCTCTTTTTTTCTTTTCCTTTTTTTTTTTTAACCAGGAGAAAGTCTAACCTCCTTGTTAGCTAGTCTTTTAGTTTTATTCAATAACCAGCAGACAGAACTACTAAGATCCAGAGTTGCTCTTGACAAAAAGGGAAAAAGCCCTGATGAGAATCTCTTCCCAGCCTTGAAATGTAGGGCCGCATGCTAGAGAGAGGCCTCTTGAACAGAGAAAACCAGCTGGCAAATAGGACACGTTCCCTTGCCAAGCTGTTCAGATCTCTAAACGGCATTGCCTAAAGCCTTTGACAGAAGATATTAAGAGATATTTGAGTATTGAGTATTTAATTACATATATCAATTTTATTTGAATATGCTGTGTGTAGGCAAGGACTGATCATTTAAATGCAGAATGCAGTTTTTGCCCTGCTGATTTCTGACTTTGTAGAGTCTTTGCAGTCAAAATACTTTTCCCATAAAAGGTGAGAGATTTGATTTTTAGAATGCATCAAACATTGACCCTGAATCTTTTTTTTTAAAGTAACATGTAATGTATTATTTGCTTCGGGGGTACAGGTCTGTGATTCATCAGTCTTACACAATTCACAGCGCTCCCCATAGCACATACCCTCCCGGATGTCCATCAAACAGCCACCCCATCCTTCCCACCTCCATCCCCTCCAGCAACCCTGACCCTTCATCTTGAAGTCTTTAACCTGTATAGGAGGTTGAATTATGGGTAACACACATTCACACAGGGCAAGAAGTTTCTTTGTTAAACATGGATAAGAAACAACATCTGCCATTTGTTCTGTGTTGCCAGGTGCTAAATTAAGCACTCAGTCTGTTATTATAGTGAGATAGGTACGGTAACTATGCGAGGTAGGTACTCTAACACTTTCCGATGTAGAAAACAAAGGTGAAACTTTCTCCTGGTATCTCTGAGTCAAGTGGATCACGAGTGACAAATCAGTTGCAACCATATTGGTCTATGGAAACCATACCCTGCACTATTGCACAATATTATAACTTAAAAAGTGAGCACGGCATTTGACACACACCCATTCAGCTTGAGGTCAAGAAGGAAAAAAGCAAATTGTTTGTCATGTGACTGACTTTCACAAACCTGCCATTCCTACCCTTCCAGGAAGATCTGGAAATAGTTTCTGATGTTGCTGAAATGTGTTGCTTGAAGATGCTAACGATTTTTCCCCCAGGGATTTAAATGTAATCTACCAGGAGAAAAAGGATGGACCTCACCACTGCCAATGCCAACATTTGCAGTTATGGAGAGGCACCTAATGTTTAGGAGAGCTTTACAAAGATGGGCACAGCCCAGAAGGGCTTGGACATTCGGTACCTTGATGTTCGTGCACAGCTGATGCTGCCTCAATGGAAACACCACCGTGAAGCGCTGCTGGAGATTTTTCAGATGCTTTTTCGAGGTTAGCAAGATCTGTGACTTCCTCTTCCCTTTCATCTCCTGATTCTCCGCCGAGGCCTGGGGTTCTCTGACTACTTGAAGTCATCTTCATCCGGAGGACTTGATTCTCTTTCTTCAGCTTGTTGATCTCTGCCCGCATTTCCTGGATAATTCTTACGAATTGGATGTTAGCTTCCATTTGCCCCTTCTCTGGTGGTTCTGGTTTTCTCCTCTGGGGAGAGAGGTCACTTTTTGCTCATGAACCAAATGCACAGTCTACTCAGTGAGACTGGTGGATCCCACCCATAACCCCTTCCTGAACAATAGATGTCACTCTTCTATGGGCCATCTTTCAGCACCTGGGGAGTTAGACTGTCAGGGAGGTAAAAGATCTCCATGACTTATTCATTCTGGGGTTTGTTTTTCAGAACAGAGCTTTTCTTTGTATCTTTCATTTCATATCAGTCCACAGTTCTAGAATATTGTTATGTGTCTGAAGAGAAAAGACTATTCCAAACATTTCCAGTGTGGAATAGAGTTTCTTGTTTCTGTCATGAACTCACAACCTACCCAGTCACTCAGTTTTCTCTGTTACTACTTTTGGAATCAAATGTTTTATAGGATCACCAACTGTCATTAGCACATGAAAACAGGCACATAAGAATCATGCCTTGTCTTTTCTGTAAAATATGTCATACTTCTATACTTTTGGGGGAAAATTATTAATCTTGACACCTGTTGATTGAGGGTAACAGTAATCATAGGGGGCATATGATCATGGAGATTATTATAAAAGATAATTATACCTAAATCCCTCAAAGTGAAGTCTGGGACCATACAATTACTTTTCAGTAGGTTTCTATCTTGTAAGCATTTTTGCTATTATTTGATTTTAGAATGTTTGCTAAGGCGAAGGTTGCCCAGGGATATTTTGGAAAGGTAAGATGATATAGGTTGAACATTAATCTTGAATGAGAAGAACAAGGAACAATTAACAGTTTTCATTACCTATATCCTGGAGAGTTTCTTTGTTGAGAATGAAAAGTATGAATCTTAAATAGCATATGCTCTGACAGCAGTATCTATTTGGAAATTCAATTAATGTTTAAACGTACGCATTTCTGCAGTAGGGTAAAGATGAATTGAAAATTTTTCATGGTGATTGTTTTCCCTGCACATTCATTTCCTTCTGTTTTCTGTATATATTAATGTATTAATTGAATTATTGGGTTTTTTTTGCCTAGCTTAATAAATATTTGTTGATTGATCCAAGGCAGCAGTTTGAAGGAGTGACTGGAGAGAGTCTTATTCCTTTTTTATGTACACACATTTTTATATATATTTAAATCTTGGATGTGCTTATTCAAAAATCAGTCTAAAAATTAGGCTGTTTATACTTTTTTTGTATGTAAATAAATTTCAGGAAACACTTCTGTGCCAGGCCCTCTACAGGTCATAGTGTTGGGTTGTGGAAATACGGGATTTGAATTTTAAAGGTTTTCAGTTGAACCACCTATCAGATGTTCACATCTGTCTCCGAGCATGTCTGCAATGGATTATTGACTCTGTCTTTGAGATATTCCCCTTTAGGAGGACCCCGTTCCTATGAAGGTATGCTATTTACCTTTTAATTAAAATTGTCCACAATGACCAAAAATTGGCCTCTATGTATCTTGTTTCTCATTTTTCTCAGATTATGTAATATCCAATCCTTGTTTTAATGAAAGGTCTTATTCCATCATGGTCTAAAGAGTGTCTATTCTCCAGAATAATCCTCCCCAATTCCTTCAACTGTTGTGGGATCAAGGGCCTTAAGTCCATCATGGGTACTCTCTTTCAAACATTTTTTCATTTGTTGATAAGCCTCTTGAATCAGGATCTCAGGCCTAAATGCATTCTCCTGAAGGATCAGAATAACTTAGAATTACTACCCTAAGCTCTGTAAAATGTTCTTTGTAAAATATGCCATGAAAGTGAGCAGTAAAAATCATTTTTGAAATTTCATTCAGCACAACAGAGCAAGAAATAAAAATAACTTGTATAACTGTTGGAAATGACAAGAGAGCTATCATTACTTATGACTATTTGATCGTATATCTAGAAAGTTCAAGGAAAAGAACCAAAAATTTTATTTTGTAATTTACCCTTATGTTGCAAAATAAATAAAGATCAGTAGTTTTCCTAAGTACTATTAATAACTGTATAGAAAAAGTAATTGAGAAGTACTCTGCTGACAAGAGGTCCACCATATAAAAGAGCTCAGAAATGATCTTTTAAAAAGTTTGTAAAGTTTATAATGGAGAAAAATTTAGCATTTTCCAGAGATAGAAAACTTGAGACAATGGAGACTATGATCCCAGTGAGAGGGTGGTATATTTTAAAGAAGTCTTAATTTATTTCTAATTTATAGATTTAATGGAAGCCCAATCTAAATCTCTATGGGACTTAAAAAAAAAAAAAAAGAAACTGATGAACCCATTCTAAAGATCATCTGGAGACAATAGTTTTGAAGTAGGTGAAAATAGAGTATTTGTTGGGTCCTTGCTTTATTAAATTTTTCAATATAGTCTGAAGCTTTAAAAGTGAAAACAGCGAACATCAGTGAATTTGCAGATGGGAAGTTATAGACACTTTCTAGAAGAAACACAAATGGCAAAAAAATGTGAAAAAAATCCCAATATCACTTCTAATTTTACAAATTATAACAGTGAAATACTTTTTTTCTTTTTCTTTTTTTTGGAGGGACCCAACAAGTTAACAAAGATTTTGAAAAGTGAATAAAATTTATGCAAAACAATTAATAATTGTTGACACTTATCAACTGACAATACTTATTGATAGATAGGTTTCTTTTTGATAAGCAATTTGACAGTAAGTAATAAGGATATTATAAAGTCTTTAAGTGTAGATTTTTAAGTTCTACCTTCTAAACTCTACCTAAGAAAATGACATTTAAAGATTTTTATAAAAGGATGTTCATTGCACATTAATAACAAAACCTTGGAAATATCTAAATGTTCAAAAAAGATAATAAGTAAATAAAATATGGAATAGCTATAAAGCAAAATAGTATTCTGAACCTGAAAATGTTAGGTAAAAAAGTAATATATCCAACTGTATATAGAATAAAATCAAAATCATGTAAAATGGATTGGAAACACCCCAAAGGAAAATGATTCCTATTTCTGCTAAGATTTTGGATGATTTTTATTTATCCCTGTATGCTATTTGAATTAAAAAATGTATAGTTACATGAAAGATTTTCATAAGGAAAAAATTAAGAAATGAAAAGAAAATAGGTAATATGAAAGAAATTTAATAAAATGAACCAACATCACATTTTCTTGAGATTTTTTTAATTTTTATTTTTTAATTTTAATTTCTATTTTTTCTTTAAAGATTTTATTTATTTATTTGGCAGAGAGAAACACAGCTAGAGAGGGAACACAAGCAGGGGGAGTGAGAGAGGGAGAAGCAGGTTTCTTGAGCAGAGAGCCTGATGCAGGGCTCGATCCCAGTACTCCAGGATCATGACCTGAGCCGAAGGCAGTCCCTTAACAACTGAGCCACCCAGGCATCCCGGGATTTTTTTTTCTTTTTTTTTTTTTAAGTTTTGATTAAGTCAAATGGCTTTGAGAATGGGAATTTTTCCTCACCAAGCTAGTTTTGGTCTTTAATAGTTGTCAATAATTTTGAAATTTGATATATGAGTGAAAGCTATTTAGAATTGGTACATTTTCATGGAAATGCTAGAACTGGTGGTTCTATAATTATTTGTGATTTATTTTCAAGTAATAATCCAGGCAAGAAATTGGCTTAGGGATTCAGACTGAAGAATGGCAGCGCGGGTGATTGTTGGTATGTGGAAGAGCTATGGCCACTGCCACCATCACTACTTGATGGGGTTTTGGATCTTTCTCTTGAACGAGCAAAATCAAGACTCTGGGCCTTATTTCTAGAGCAGGAGTCCTCAGATCCATCAGTATCATCTGGGAGTGCTTGCTTAAAATGCAGGTCTATAATGGGCGCCTGGGTGGCTCAGTGGGTTAAAGCCTCTGCTTTCAGCTCAGGTCATGATCTCAGGGTCCTGGGATCAAGGCCCAAGTCAGGCTCTCTGCTCGGTGGGGAGCCTGCTTCCTCTTCTCTCTCTGCCTGCCTCTCTGCCTACTTGTGATCTCTCTTTCTCTGTGTCAAATAAATAAATAAAATATTAAAAAAAGATGCAGGTCTATGGGTCCAACCCCACCCCTGTTGCAGACTCTCCTGCAGTAGGCTTGGAAAATTACATTATAAAGAACTTTCCAGGAGCAATTGCAGTTTCCAGTAGCCACATTTGAAAAGTAAAAGAAACAGATTAAATTAATGTTAATATGTTTTACTTAACACAATAAACCCAGAATAGTAACCTTTCAAAGGCAAATAATTATTTAAATTGCTAGTGAGATATTTTACATGATTATGCTCTTGCTAAGTCTTTACAATCCAGTGAGTATTTTATACTTACAGCCCATCATAATTCAGACACTAAATTTTCATTGGGAATGCTTGATCTCTATTCAGATTTATAAAATTGATATTTGACAAAGTGGATTTGCACACCTGAGTAGGTCCAAACATACTTAAATGCATTTGTGTATCAGTCTGTCCTCTGCACAGTAGCCTCCATTGATCTTCCAGGGCTAGGGGAGTAAAGGGCAAATTCCCATAGTGACGCCCAAGGTCTTAGCCCTCTGGTCTTTGGTTCTGCCTCATTTCATCTCCACTCCCCTTGCTCCAAGAGTCTATTCCACTCTAGTCACATGGGCCTTCTAGGTTTGGTAAGCACTCCAGACACATTCCTGCCTCAGGACTCTGGTCTCTGCTGTCCCTGTGATTGACAGCACTTCTCCCCAGATTTCCAGTTAGCTAATTCCCCCATCTTCTACATCAGCTAATTAACCACTCCAGGCTCCAGCACGAGTTCGCACAGTGGGAATGCAGACGATTTTGGCTTTTCCTACATCTAAGGGCAAAGTTTAAGAAAGGAGATGAGCTGCATTAGGATGTCTATTTTCCAGACAACAGAGTTGGCACCAAGTACCTTCCTTTGATCCTCCTTGAATAAGTGATGACACAACATGTCTTTCTTCTGGACATAAAATCACGCCTCCCTAGAATATGGTGTGTGGGGCTGACGTGGCTTCCTTCATGTGTCAGAACCTTCAGTGTTAGTCAGTGACAGAGGAGGAGAAAGGTCAGATTAGAACTCTGGGATTTAACTGTATGTTACCGCTGGATCACATGTCCTATGTGGAGACACCCAATTGCCTTCCCTTCTAAGATATAAGAGAAAAATGTCACTTATGCGAAATCTTATGTCTTGCTTTTCAGGCAAGCTTACATCTTGCTGTTTTAAATTATTTAAGCAGCTGCTGAGAAATTCTACTTTTGTGTGATGCGCTGAGAATTCACTTTGACCTTGAACTTGATATGTAGCCATTGTCAGAGTGATTTCCCAGGTGACCAGAAGCATCTGGCGTTGCAATGAGCCCAGACTCAGGAGGCGATTTGACAGTCTGCCATCTCGCCATTGTTTTGACATTTGAGTACCACAGAGTGGCAGAGCAGCCATGTGGAAAGGAAGGAGGAGAGGAGAAGTTTTTGATGGGCACAGCATCCATGAAATGCTAATAAGTCTGTGAGAGGGATGTTTAAGGATGTCCTGGGTCAACTCACATGAAAGAACTAGATGCCTCTCTGTGCAGCCCGATGTGAGATGATTTTTGCACTGGCTGACTTGGTGAGCGTGAGGAGACTGCCACAGAGACGGGTATGGGAAGGAAGGTCCACCACTTGATAGGCAACTGCTGACCTGTGGTGAGTCTCTAATGAGCAAGAGAATTTTTCAGGGTTTCCCTGAGACTGACATGTATGCAAAGAATTTGCAATGATGTAATGGACTGGGCAAAATCGTGGGTCCTAATGTCCTAACTTCTGCTGTGTCACAAAATGATTATTAAATCTTATTCACGAAATATGGGCATTGCAGAAATTGTAAATCAAATGCCTTACAAAGAGAGGCAGGTAAAGTCAATGCACGAGGATGGTAGTAAGCTCAGCAACTACTCACTTTCAAGCACTTGTTGCCATGAAGGAGTGGAGTGCTCTGGATTCCCCAAAAAGCTGAGAATTCAGATTTTATATGAGATCTCCACATTTTTAAAGCTGGACAACTAATTCAACTTTTCAGATATACTGTACAGCCCCAACAAAAAATGTTGGAGAGAATGAATAGATTCTCTTGGTTTCCAATGTGTGGAAACAGAGTCCTTTCTTTTTCCCACAAGAAACAAAGGACCAGAAAAGTAGTATAGCTCTCCAAGATCAACTTGCTTTAACGAACATTTACTGAGCACCAAGTTTATGCCTCCAGGCAAGATAAGCTGGAAAGATCTTTACTGGATAAACTTTCACCATAAGACCAAGCCATTCCTTTTTTTCCCCTGGACTTGTATCTGTGTCTGTAAATGAAACAGAAACACAGTTATTTCCATGGATAACTGTGAAGAGTAAATGAATTTACAGTAAGTGCTTTGAAATGAGTAAGATTCAAATAAATATTAGTTGAAAAACATCCAATGTTAAAATTGAAAATTGCTGGTTGATCCTTTTTTTTGCTATCCAGCATCAGCTCTGCAGGGAGATGGCTTGGGAGCCCAGAAGGGGGATGGGAAGGCAGAGTAGAGGAGGGGAAGAGAGCCTGGTCTGCTCCAAGGTTTTCAAGCTTCATACCTGTGTCACCAGCAGCAATTTATTCCTTTCTGCTGAGTCACTATATTTTTACTTACTGAAAATCCTTCTTGACATTTATGGGTCATTTGGAAGAAGCGACATCTTTACTATATTAAGTCATTATTATGACATTTATTCAGATCTCCTTTTAAGTACTTCCATGGGGTTTCTTAGTTCTAGCCATTGGAATGTTGCATTTATTTTATTAGGCAATACTTGCATTGTCATGTAGCTCTGAATATTTTGTCTTTTCTATTGTTATCATCACATGCATTCCGTCAAGAAATATTTACCTAGTATCTGTTGAGCCCTGATTTGTGACCTAGTATGTGGTCTATTCTGGAGAAAGTTCCATGTGCACTCGAGAAGAATGAGTATTCTGCTGTTTTAGGGTGGAATGTTCTGAATATAGGAGAAGGAAAGTAAATGGGAAGTAGGGTAATCCAGGGAGAGAAACGAAGCAACAGAGACTTTGGACACAGAAACAAACTGAGGGACTTGGAGGGAGGGGGGTGAGGGGATGGGAGAGCCTGGTGGTGGGTACTGGGGGCACCTATTGCGTGGAGCACTGGGTGTGGGGAATGGGGAATGAATCTTGGAACACTGGAAAAAAAATTTAAGTAACAATAAAAAATAAAAAAATTAAAAAAAAGAGAAATATTTACCTACTTCTCACCATGTGCCAAACCTGTGTAAAGTACTGGCCTTTTACTAAAGCACAAGACAGACAGGACTCCCTACCCGAGTGGAATTTATAATCTAATCAGGCAGACAGCAAAGAAGCACAAAAATTGGCAAAATATAAAGCACGCGAGAAGGGATGTGGCTATGGAGAAAAAAAGAGCAGGAAAGAGGCACACAGAATGCCAGGTGAGGGCAGTGAGAGTTCGATTTTAAATGCATTTTAAAAACTGAGCAGCCAGGAAAGGCGTCATTGTGAAGGTGATCCGAGGAAGGGAGGGAGAACACCGATGAGAAAGTACCGTATCTGGCATAGTGAGTGGAAAGAACACAGGCCATGAAGCAACCCTATTCTTGTCATGGGTGTCAGTGTCACAGAGCCTAGAGCCATCGGAATGGATGGGAAATGAGAGAAAGTACTAGAACAAGTCAGGCAGGTAAAGGGGGAGCCAGAGCAGGTGGCCTATGTGGGCTACTGTGTGGACTATGGCCTACTGTGGGCTACTGTGTGGATTATATTTCCAAATGATAAATTTATGAACGTCAAATTATTGATATATTTGGACTCATTTCTTTTTTTTTAACTTTAAATTTATTTTATTTTTTCAGTGTTCCAAGATTCATTCCCCATTCCCCACACCCAGTGCTCCACACTTTAGATGTCCCCAGTACCCACCACCAGGCTCTCCCATCCCTCCACCTCCCTCCCTCCAAGTCCCTCAGTTTGTTTCTGTGTCCAAAGTCTCTGTTGTTTTGTTTCTCTCCCTGGATTACCCTACTTCCCCTTTACTTTCCTTCTCCTACTGTGATTGGACTCATTTCTACTTAATTCTTTTTCCCTTGGCTTCCTTTTCTTCCTTTACCTCTGTCATCAGATGGCTTAATAGAATCACGTTTATATTATTGCACAGAGAGAAAGGAACCCAGCCCCTAAAAGCACAGTCTCTGGAGTTGAGTTCTGGCTTCCCCACTTTTCAGCAGTTCGACCTTGGGTCTGTCATTTCTCTAAGCTGCGACCTGAGAGAAACAGTGACTAGCAACAGTCCTCTCCTGACTGGTTTTAGGCGTGGCATGGAGTACTTCAGCCGCAGCTGACATACAGAAAGTCCTCACAATGTGTTTGTTGTTCTTCTGCTGGTTGGAAAGCTATGTATTAAGTATACTTCTATTCCTTTAACATACATACACCCTGTTCATTTTTAAAGACACATTTTTTGATAATGTAAAAAGTTATTTAATATTATTTCCTCCTCTTGACCCCTACAAAACCTAACATTCATTACCTTCCCCTTAAAAGTTTCCTATTTGTGATTGCTATTTAGAATTTGGTTTTAAAAAACATGCTTTCTTGGGGCGCCTGGGTGGCTTAGTTAGTTGGGCGACTGCCTTCGGCTCAGGTCATGATCCCAGAGACCAGGGATCGAGTCCCACATCGGGCTTCCTGCTCGGCCCCTGCTTCCCCCTCTCTGACTCCCCCTGCTTGTGTTCCTTCTCTGGCTGTGTTTCTCTCTGTCAAATAAATAAAATCTTTAAAAAAAAAATGCTTTCTTCTTGTTGTTGCCATCATCAGATTACTAAGTTTAACAATATGTTGTGACTCTCCTGGAGTTGTCCTGTGTTTTCTTCAGGTTCCTCTTTCTTCTTGATTTAGTACTTTTTTTTTTTTTTTTAGCAGTTTTTCTTTTCAGTGAGGGTTTTGGGCATCTGAACTATGCTTTTATAACTAGATAAGCTTTTATTTTGCTCTAACTTGTGAGTAAGGGTTTAGTGGGATATAAAATTCTGTAATACCCATAAGCCTTCCTGAAAGTTCTCATACATCATTGGACATCATTGACTGTTTTGTTTTTAACACTATTTATCAACTACAACAAGCACTACCGTGGAGAGAGGCAGGTGTAAGGATTTCAATACCTGGGATTTCTCCAGTCTGTTTCCACTTCATTTCTATGTTGGTTGTTGTTGATGGAATCAGATAGTGTAAACATTGGAGCTTGGATAGCACCCTTCATCCTGTAAAAAAAAATATGGTCAGTATTTGTTCTCTGTGTGATTCAACTTTTCTTTCTCCAGTAACATCGCACTTTTGAAGGTACCTGTATTTGTATGGACTTGGAATAAAAGGAATTTATTTGTTCAGAAGAAAAAATAGTATTTTGAATACATTGGTTGTTTTTTGGCCTCTGTTGCTAGTAAATTTGCTGTAATTTTAGTTCTCATTCCTCTGTAAATAACTTTTTTATTTTCTCTGGTAATGTGTAGGTGGGTGGTCTTTATAATCTTTGATTTTTATTTTAAAGATTTTATTTATTTGACAGAGAGAAACACAGCCAGAGAGGGAACACAAGCAGGGGGAGTGAGAGAGGGAGAAGCAGGCTTCCTGCCGAGCAGGGAGCCTGATGTGGGACTCGATTCTAGGTCTCCGGGATCATGACCTGAGCCAAAGGCAGTCGCTTAACCAACTGAGCCACCCAGGTGCCCCTAATCTTTGATTTTTTATGTTTCATTAAAATATGGTCTTATGACTATTTGTCCTGCTTATGACTCATAGTGAGTTCTGATCTGTTCACAGGTCTGCTGTTAAGAGTAAATAAAATAACCAGGCCCCTGGTTACCTCTCACTGTTCATCTTCGGGTCACCCTTCCCTTACTCACCACATACCCATCACACAGACCTTTCTTAGATGTCCCAAGGTTCTCTTCTTTGAGATAGTCTTAACACACATCTTGTTGGTTTGAGCCTGAAAACTCCCTTCTCCATCTTCTCCTGAAACTTCCTATTTATCCTTCAGGGGGCAGCTTCAGTACCCCTTCTCGGGAGATGCCTACTCTGAATCCCCTGGCTAGCTTGGAGACCACAGCACGTTCTCTCAGCGAACCCCACACACTTCCCTTGTAGCTCTTGTCAAAATAGTAAGAAAAAATCGTTCCTTGTGTATTTGCCTTCACCTCTGTATTTTAAGCTCCATGAAGACAGGGGCTGGCGTGTTCCCACAGCATCCCCAGGACCTGACTGAGCCCATCTTGTGCTTCCCAGAAGCAGATGTGAAGAAGGGTTAGACATGCAAGTCTTCTCAGGGGAAATGTTGTGAAGGATAAAGAGGAAAGCGGGCAGTAACCGGTAGGGAGAGTCAGGGAGAGGGGGAAGGAAGGGTTGAATAAGAAGAGTGTCAGACTGCAGCACCATTTTGAGAAAATCTGGGCCATGCTAGTGTGCGGTCCCCAAGAAAAACTGAGAGAAAGCCTGTGTCCGGCAAGAATCTGCAGCGCTGGTCATGCTTCACCCCTGCCACCGCCGCCCAGCGCGGCATTGACTTTCCCAGTGTTCAGAGAAATGGAGTTTGGCCATGTTTGCCCCAGCAGATCTGGAGTGGTGACAGCTCAGCTGGGAATGCCAGGCAATAATGCTCCCACAAAAGGTCTCTCAAGGGAGGTCTGCATGGGTCCTTCCACGGGACCCGGGCCGGTGTGGTTCCTGGAATGGATCGAGTGGTGGCTCCCCAAGATCAACGTCAACGTCTCAGTGCCTGGACCCTGGGGATGTGAACTTATTTGGAGAAAAGGTCTTTGCTGATATAATTAATATAATGAAGATCCTGAGATGAGATCCACAGGCACATGAGGCCGGTGGAGGCTGCTTTGGATGGTATAGACACAGAACAAATCCATTATCCTGGGAGATCCTTCAACAGTGCAGCTCTTGATTAAGCAGGAAATGTGATATGTAAGTGTGTGTGTGTGTGTGTGTGTGTGTGTGTGTGTGTGTGTGTCCTCAGGGCGGGTCAGATGTGTGCAGGCAGATCCTTTCTTGAGACCTGTCTGGTGCTCTTCCTCTCTCTCACTTCTTTTATTTCCTCAAAATCCTGTGGGAAGGTCAAACAGTTCAATAAAGAAAGAAATATCTCCCTCTGTCTTGCATTCCCGGACTGATTCCAGTGTCCTTTATTTTTGAAGAGAACTTTCTCCCGACAATGATTCTCAGCTTAGGCTGGTGCAATGTGTCTGTGGGCTTGTATTTCCAAGCTCTCTCTCTTCTTCAAATGTTATTGTCCGAGGAGCTGCCGTGACCCAGGGGGACTGTCCCATTTGATCTTCTAGGTGTTTTGGGCTAGAAAGATCCTGAAAACAGTCTGTGAGCATTGATATGCTTCCTTATGGTCCCCTGACGATGATCATATGAACATCCACACTCATGTACAGCTCAGGGAGATGATTCACATGTGTCAGCAGAGTGCTCGGTCTTTCCAGGAGGCCATGACTCATAAGTTCTATCCCCGAGAGGAATACAGGGATGCAAATAACAAAAAGTGACCCATTTAGAAACATATCTGCTTTGGGAAGCCAATTTGCCAGAAATATGTCTGGTGTTATATTGCCTATTCTGTTCTACAGATGAAAAGAAATCGGTGTCTTGTGGCTTTGCTGAACCTTGGCTACTATTAATTATTAATGAGATGGGACTTTGAAAAATTTCCGATTTCATTTAGAGTCTTGCATAGCATGATGTTTCTGCTTTGACCCCATTTATCCTAACAGTGTTAAACAGACTAAAATGTTTGCATCAGGGCCTCCTTACTTTTGAAAGGGCATTCCTTCTTTCTCCCAAAGGGTCACATTCCATTGGTTCATATTGCAGAATATTATAAAACTTTCCTCTAGGACGAGCTTCTGAAAATAGAAGCCCTAAGGAGGATAGTTGTCACCTAGGCAGTATGAGTCTTCTGCAAGTCCTGGGAGATCATTGCTTCAATAGACTTTATGATGCCAACCTTTTGCTTATTAACATTTTCTTTAAGGAAATATTGAGGCTCTTATTTTGATCTAGATCCCCTTTGAGTATTGAAATGGAGGACAAGAAATAAATAGGGAAGGAAGAAACCAACATTGTAATGACTTTTGGTAGGCGGTCAGCATCCTGAAATTAAAAAACAAACAAACCATAATTAATTATTAGAGTTGCTGTGATTGGGCCCATCCTATCCCATGTGCCACATGCATTTATTGTGTTCATTCTTTAGCTCTTATTTCTTTAAAGTTACTCACCACACAAATAAGACCCACTGCCATGAAACGACAGCACTTTAAAAGATGTTTGTGGTATAAGAAACAGCAATGTTCCTGGAGGTAGTAATACCGTTGTACATTTGTGCAGTGCATTAATAGTTACAGAGAATTTTCTCATTCGTTGCTCTACTTTGTCTGAAGAGCAGTCTTGTCGTAGGGAGTGCTGTCTTGTGCCATGATGGATAGCGTGTGAGCTTTGCAGAGAAATGACCCTGAGTTGTAATTCCATCTCCGTCACTTTCTAGATGTAGGATTGATATGGACTGAATGTGTCCCTTCACAGTCCAAATGTTGAAGCCCTAACCCCTCAATGTGGCTGCATTAGGAGATGGGGCCTCTACGGGAGTAGCTGATTGCGGTCATAAGGGAGTAGCTGATTGGGCTCTGATCTGATAAGATGAATGTTCTTATGAGGCGAAACACTAGAGATCTCTGTCTCTCATCCTTTCTGTCTTCCTGTCTCTCTCTTGCTCTGTCTCCATGCACACAAAGGAAGGCTGTTTGAGGACATGCCTGAAAAACAGCTGTCTAAAAGCCAGGAAGAGAGCTTTCACCAGAACACTAATTTTCTGGCACCTTGACCATGGACTTCCAGCTTCCAGAACTGTGAGAAAATTAATTTTTGTTGTATAAGCCATCTAGCCTCTGGTATTTTGTTATGGCAGCCTGTGCTGATTCATAGAAGAACCTTGGATGCATTAACAAATATCTGAGACACTTCTGTATCATAGAGACCTGGAATTTCAGGTCATGGTGCCTCAGATTTGTTCATTGGGTGTTCTGTTTAATGGTCAACTCCTCAGAGAGGTTTTCATTATCTAAGACAGTGCCACTATCACATCTTACCACCTACCTTGTTTTTTTTCCTCCTTGGCCATATCTATTTGACATCATATTCTTTTATTTATTTTTTATGCTGAGTACATTTCTCACCAGAATGCAGGCATCATGCAAGGAGGCCCTTGATCTGCTTTGGTTTTTACTCTATCTTTATAACCTAGAAGAGCACCTGACACATAGTTGTAGCCAATAAATGCTTATTAAATACATAGGTTTCTGGGGGGATTAATGGAATGCATATGTATTGAGTCTTGGAGGGTATCTTTCTCATAGTAGGCCCTCAAATGATGGTAACCGTGATTAAAAGGGTGACATATGAACACAAAATTTACTCTTACATTTTATCAAAAGACATTTACTTAATTCCTCCATATATATGAGTCACTAAACTAGGACATGCAAACAAATCCAAGGTCATACAATTAATTAGATAAAATCTAGATCATCCGGGAGTACCCAAATATTTTGGAGGTTTGATCTAATCTTACCAATAATAATTTGTCTGCTTACCTCTACTATCTAAGCTGGAAATATAGCTAAACTATTTCATTTCGTTACTAGTTCCAGACAGAAAAGAATCTCAAGTCAATTAGGAAACTATTTTGTATGTATTAAAAAGTTTGTGGTTATTACAACAACGTAATGTGGTTAATAGGAAGATGAGAAGACACAATAGAAAGATACAAAGATACAAAAAGTAAGCATATGGAAGTTTATTGAGGTGGCTACACAAAGGAGAATGCTGATGTCCCCCCAGAAGAGGTAACAGATTCTCGGTTCTCTAAGGTCCATAAAAGCATAGAACTGTTCACAGACCTGCCAGAATCACAGTTCTCCCAGGTGTGAGACACCGAGAAGCTTTATTTCACTATTCTCTTAGGGGTTTGGAAGGGTTTAATATCTTTTGGGGTACCCATCCACCAATCCCCATTCCCTGGTACTCATCTTTTAAAAAACTGGCTACAAGTCCATCTGTTCATGAGGAGTGAATAATGAATGTACACTACTCCGGTACATTCTTGGGTGTTTGCCAAAAGATTAGGTGAATCAAAGACCCATTTTGTAGGCCGAGAGAACAGTTTGGAGACATTGGAACTTGATCCAGGAGTCTAACATCTGTTCAGTAAGAGATCCCAAAGAAGTCAAAGCAACGATGGGAGATTAAATATGGCCACAAATTCGTTGCAGCTCCTCCCATTGAGATATGGAGTCTGTTTTTCTATTCTTGAATCTAGGTTTTTCTTGTCACTTGCTTCGACCAATAGAAAATGATGGAGGTGGTGTTTTAGACTTTAGGAGCCCCTGAAGTTTCCATGTGTGTCTTGTCTTCTTAGAATGCTGCATTGAGACTCCATGTGATGAAGAATCCCAAATGGAGAGAGTGTTCCAGTTGAGTCCAGCCTGGGCTGACTTGTGAGCTGAAAGCAACTGCATGAGTGACCTCAGGTAAGACCAACAAATGAAGCACCCAATCAATCCACAGAATTATGAGAAATAATGAAGTGTTTTAAGTCTTGAAGTTTTGACATGGGGGTTTGTTATGTTGTGACAGATAACTAATAGAATAATAATAGAGATTAGAAAAGCAAGAGGAGAAAATGTATTCTCTGAAAGATTTACTCAAAGATATATTACAGCAAACTGAAAAATGAATCAGAGAAAGAGTAAGACTTGAGATACAAGAAATTGACAGGTAAACAAAACCAGTGAGACATAAAGTTACTGTATTAATCTTTGATGCACAATAGGGAAAACAATTCATAATAACCTATCTGGAACTATAAAGTCCCATAGTTTATGACCTGACATATTGTAGGATTGGTAAAGTGGTTGAGTGTTAAGTTTCTTTTCCTGTTTAGGGAAATATGTAAATATTGATTTATTTCATGTAACTATAGAATAATATAGATTTTGACAGATCTGTCAAAAACGTAAAGGCAGTACTGAAAAAAGAGAAAAAGTATTCATAAGGTTCTAAACCACTAGAGATAAAAATTTACACCACCACCAAAAAAACCCCATTTGCTGGTTAATAGAAAATATAAAAAAACTAAAAAGAATATATCTAAACATATCAATGTTGCCCTAAATATGGATGGATGAATTTCAGAGATGCTTCGATTGGGGTTTATGTGTGAGATTCTACAATCTAGCTCAATGTTGGCTACAATGGAAAAGTTTAAATGACACAGACAGTCTAACAATAGAGAAAAAGAACATGATATGCTGGGTGTTCAAATTCAACATAGCAGACAAAATGTGTATGTTTGTCTCCACCTGCTCTCATAGCTCCAATAAAGAGAAGGGAAAAGAAGGCACGACCCTATAAAGACAAAGAGACAATAGCAGTTTTCTGAAGCTAGAAATCAGAGAGGAAAGAGGTTATTGACTTGGCCAACCAGAGAGAGTAGGCATGCAAATGTGGGTAAAATCTCTGAAACAGCTGAATCATCATGAAAAACCTGAGAATTTGGTGTTAGGTACCTATAAATCTGCAGATATCTGAAAGCTCAAAAGAAGGAGAATTGTTAAAACCATTGGGTTCCTAGATGCCCTTCCTGCCCCACATATCCAGTTGACTTCCCAGGTGTTAATATAAGGCTGGAGATTTATTCTCAGGTGAGAATAACCAAAGGGATTCTGAACTGAGCACACCAAGTTCAAAGTGGGAATACCATCCTGAAAATGGAGGATTAAGTGAGCATCAAATGGTGAAAATTCTAGAATTTTCTTTAAAATGCTCATAACTCTTAATTTTCTCTGGTTTCTGGAACATTGACCAGTCCAAGATCTATAGATACTGTCAGTTTATGGTTCCACCCACACAGAGGCAATTTCTCTTTTTCTCCTTCCCTACCCCAATCACACATACACTGAATTTATGTCAGCTTGTAGGATTACCTCACTTTGAGTATGAATGGGTAGTAAATAAGTAACAGTCAAGAGAATTATCTAGCATGAAAGAAGCCCAAGCAAATAAATGGAATAAAGGTGCTTGTAGGAAACAGAGACAAATATAGGGAGAAGAAAATTCAATTAACTATAATTAATATTTCTGGAAAATATGTGAAGAATAGCATTCATGAAACAAAAACAAGATATATATAAAAAGAGAACATTTAGAACAATAAAGAACTTTTAAATAATTAATTATTAAAAATAAAATAGTGAAAATTATGAGTCATAGTCTCTGAAGGTAGTAAATATGGACAAAAGGAGCAATCTCTATTCCTAACCCCAAAGCACTGACCATATAGAAATGAAATAAAACAGTTATGTCTTAAAAAGAAAGTTAAAATGAAATTAGGACCATTAGAAATGAATGGCAAATTGGTGGGGTTGACTATAACAACCTTCAGAGGAAAATACCTACAAATGTATTTATTTTTCCTTCTTGGCCCACAGATAAATTACATTTCCCAGCTTCCCCTGCAGTTAGGTGGAACCACGTGACAATCCTGGCCGCTGGAATACGGGAAGAAGTAATTACGCTTCTCATGCTCCTGACCTCTGAACAGCCTGTTCTCCAAGACTTCCTTATTCTTTTTCTCTCTCTCTTTTCTCACTGGGTGGCCATATGGAAGGATTCAGTGGAGTCAGTTCACGAGTGTTAGTAAATATTACCCGTGCTTCTGTTGCTGCTGAGCCCGTCTGGCTTTCCAAGCTGTGACGGTAGTGTGTGTGGGGGGGCACATTATTTATCTCTGGTTATTTGGTACTCTTAATTCCAGGCTGACAGAATCCCTAGAGGCTTAATATAAAGTGAACAACATATCTAAAGTTCTTCATTTAATGGTGTGGTAGCTTGGAAAGGTATCTTTATCACAAGCTGAAATGCTTTGTGTGTCATTCTTTTCCAGAGGTTGAAACAATTCATTTATTCATTCGTCTGTTCATTTTCATATTGGCAAATAAGTTTTAAACATCTACCTATTGAATGTACTATCCTGGGTCTGAAGACAGGTTTCATGCTTGAATAAGAGAAGCAACTAAATAAATACATAGAGTAATAAGAACATAAATTGTACTTAGTATTATGGGGAGTGGTGGTGCTAATTAGTATTAGGAAGAAGCCCTACTTCTTTAAGGAGACTCTTCTTTGAGGATGGTCAGGGAAGATCTCTCATAGCATAAAGGGTGAGAATGTGAGAACCCTACAAAAAAGCTCTGCCAGGTGGATGACTTGGGCTTTCATTTTGAGTCTTTAAGTTTTAAAAAGGTCTTTTGGGCTTTTGATGGAGAAGAGATTAGAGCAGATATTAAGTAACTGGTAATAAATGTGAAGAGACAGGATGATTTATGAGAAAATATTTTTGTAATCCATTAACATGTAATGTCACATAAGGAATTTTTCCTACACCGGGTTTTTTGGTAAAATAATTTTCAGTGCCAGCCTTGCCAACGATGATCCTGTTATGACATGTTTGGAAGGGTCTTGCTTTCTGAGTGACTGCATTTTGTGGTAGAAAAAAAACAATTTTGTTTTCAAGAAATACTATTTACTGAGTCTGATTATTTTTAGTGGCAAGATATCCTTGGGTTTATCTGAAGATGAAATGTCTCACTGAATTTTGTTATTTGTGTGTGATTTGATGGGAAAGTTTTATTTCATTGAGGAGAATAAATGAACTATTTTAGTTCTCTTACTAGTTTACATTAGAGACTATTCAAAATAAACCGTGCTATTCTGACTACTGCCATTGTATTAGAACAAAGAGCATTCTTTGTTCCTTATACTATTAGGGCATGTTTGGTAAAGAAAGGAATGAATAGTAATTTTTTTGAATATATTAAAAAAATAAATGGAAGGTACTTTGCCAATAGAGAAAGAATGAAGAATGCTTGCTTATTTAGTTAAAAAAAAAAAGGCTCGTAGGAGGGTCAAGATGGCGGAAGGCCAGGTGACCGCATTTCAGGGAGTTCCCTGAAGAGAGCTGAATTCCAACAAAAAAACCACTACAAGACCACCGTGAACACCCATGAAACCAGCCTGAAATGTGATATTTCCCACTTCTGGACCGCCACGAGAGACAAAGAACATCGGCAAAAAGGTAGAAACAAATTGGAGGGT